>JAQPPZ010003175.1:0-57506 GCA_028583015.1 Wollemia nobilis
AAATGAAAGAAAGATGTAGACACAAAAACAGCACCAATCCGATTAAGTGACTACAAACACTGATCGCATTGACACACAGCTTTCAGGGCAGCCCTCAGAGGTCAAACAGTGGTCCTAGCCACTCACATAGCAGTTTAGAAGGTCGAAAAGTGAGAAAAACAAATTTGGTCATTTTAACAAGCCTTTAATCTAAAGCGATTCTTTACCAAACTTCAAGCCTCAAATCCTAAGTAAACAGTAAGCCTTGAGCAAAGAACAAATCCTAAGTCTTAAGCAAAGAACAAATCTTAAGCAAACTTCAAATCTTGGCAAATTTTAACAGCAAAGCAACTTCGGCCTTAGGTGTCGCGAAATCGTGACACTTCAAGGCTCAAAGGGGAACCTCGCCCGAAGTGTCACGATTTCATGACACTTCAGGGCTCGCAGGGGAACCTCACCCGAAGTGTCAAGATTTCGTGACACTTCAAGGCTCGAAGGGGAACCTCACCCGAAGTGTCACGATTTCGCGACACTTCGGGGCTCAGAGGGGAACCTCGCTCGAAGTGTCACGATTTCATGACACTTCAGGGCTCAGAGGGGAACCTCACCCGAAGTGTCATGATTTTGTGACACTTCAGGGCTCGAGGGGGAACCTCGCCCGAAGTGTCACGATTTCATGACACTTCAGGGCTCGAGGGGGAACCTCGCCCGAAGTGTCATGATTTCACGACACTTCAGGGCTCGAGGGGAACCTCGCCCGAAGTGTCACGATTTCATGACACTTCAGGGCTCGAGGGGGAACCTCGCCCGAAGTGTCACAATTTCACGACACTTCAAGGCTCGAAGTGGAGCCTTTCCGAAGTGTCACGATATCGTGATGTCGCGATATCGCGACACTTTGGCATTTAAAGGCGGACTTCAGGTGACACGTCAGCAGACTCGCATCAGTCAGAGGCAACATTCCACCATTCAAGGGTAGGCATTGACCAATTAGAGGCAGGCATCGACCAATCAATGGAAGGTGTTAGAACAACCATTAGACATGTGGCAGTTGAGGACAGTCATTTATGGATATTTCCTTGCATGCGCGCGTAGGCGAGTAGGTTGGCCGTTGAGAGACTGTCACAGGCGCAGTCGTGTAAGCCCTAGTCGTGGAGGACTTTTCTCCCTCTCAAGAAGGCATGGCCACCACGTGGCATCCCCATGTACCCTACTAAAAAGACCCCGTGGGTCTATAAAAGAGCAAACTTTCCTGCTCAAAAAAAGAGGTGAACGAGCATTTCTTAACGTAACGAAGTGCTGTTAAAACTAAGACCTGATTACATTCTTTTGCGATTCACAATCTTCTGCACCTGTAATCTCTTTCATGAGGGAGGTTATTGGTGGCTTTTCAGAAGCGTGAATCTGACCTTCGTACCCGACATTCGACCACAGTGAACTACCAATTTGCCGACAACACATTATTTTTTGGATCTTGAGCCAATTCCCAGTGGATTGGCGTCAAGGTCAAATTTTCACGGGGCGGTCCGCTTGGGCACCCCACGCACGTTCTTCGTTAGTATAATACATGTTGTTTTAGAATATATTTGTTATATGTTCGAATATATGCCGTTTTAGAATATATTGAAACAACAGTATACGTGATATATGTTCGAATATATGCTATTTTCAAATGCTTTAAAACAGTAGCTTATGTTTTCACGGTCGGATATATATCTTTTCATCAACAGAGTTTGAATATATATATTTTGTCATCATATATAGATATATCTTTTCACGTTGAGATTAGTCGTTATAAATACCTCTTGCATTGCATTAATAGTTAACGGATCTATCTTGCATCGTGCTTTGAACATCTCACAACTGCACTATGTTTTTTTATTGCATGTTGTCCTGCATTATGTTATGTCCTCTTGTTGCAGGTGCTACTAATGCCCTTTTCATATCTCTGAATGCAGGATAAAATAGCAGCGAGTAAGGATTTATCAGACATCAGTGGTGGCAATACGTTGGCCTGCCCACTTTGCATGTGGGCATCCAGAAGAAGACCATTATTCATGATTGTAACTGAGAATGTATAACCAGAAAGATGTATTGTAACCGAGTTGTAAATTAATATATAAAGGGTTGTGCTCCCACTTTATCTGTATATTTTGTCTCAATTTGATTACGTGCTCTCATTTCATGCATAGAGTTAATTATGTTCTTATTACATCTGAATATTGCTTCCTTCCGGAATCTCATGCTTTCAATGGCGATCACGGTGGGACCGTTCCTAGATTTTTTAATCACAGAAACTAATTCGATTTGTTGTTTTTGTGCTTAATAGGTACCCTTGATTTTTTTTTAGCCAAAGGTCAGAAATGGCAAGTCCGGGTAGGAAAGAGGTAACAGTTTCTTCATTTTCTGCTGTGATATTTTTTTTAGTTTGTTTGTTTATTTTTTTACTCTCATTTTTTTTTAATTACTAAAGAAAGATAGAGAAAAGTTTATTTTTTACTCTCATTTTTTTTTTAATTATTAAAGAAAGATAGAGAAAGTTTAGGTCAATTTTCTTGCTTTATTTACTTATTTAAAAAATAAAAAATAAAAATTTCAAATTTCTACTTGCGGTTTTCCCGTTTGTAGTATTTGTGTGGCATAGGGAAAGTTTCTTTTTGCTGCTTGTTTCATTTTTTTTTAAATAAAATGAACCACACACACTGCACGTAGTAAATTAAACCAAGGAGCTGGTCGTAAAACCCCAGCCCTTGAGCAAGACCAACGGTGGGTTCATCACCACCTTGGCTTAGCTTTGCATCCATTTCCCCAATTGTCACTGTTGTTAGGCATAAATCCTGATGAAAGCTAACCGAGTGTTGCTGGGGTGATTCCCATGCACGCGAGGATAAGTCTTCTATGGTAGGTGTCATTAACAGGACAATCCCCCTTCCGTACCGCCTATGTTCCACGTACCATCTGCTCTCACATACCTATAGTTTCCCTCTCATAAGGGCGGGTATATAGAGAGGTTGGTATATCGGTTCGGCAATGGTATATTGAAGGGGCGACCATTTATGGGAGTCATATGAGCCAACATTATGCATTTAAACGTTCTCCAAAAAATTGCAAAAATAAAATAAAACATCAAAATGCACTGAACCAGTTTAGGACACACTACTAATCCTTAAAAGAGATAATCACGATTTTGTGTATGTGTGTGTTCATTTCTGCTTAATGTAAACAAAAAGATAAATCATCATAAACGAGATAAAATTTTCTTAAAGAGTAGAGAAGCACCACAATGGTGTACACCCGTAGCCAAGCCCAATCAAGGGTGGATGCTGCGGAAGGTGCACAAAGAGAGGGCGCTAGTCGCATTCTCTTTAGCCTTGAGGACTTGGCCATACCACCTTGGCGGTCTAGCCTACAAGAAAGTCCACATCAGGCCACATCAAAAAGGAACTACTGGGAACCCCCTCATTGGGGTATGCCCATTCAACACAGCCCCTTTCGGGAAGATGCTTTGCATGTAGATCTTAATGTAAATAGACAACCGCCTCTTGAGGCTAGATCTGAGTGGCCGCAGCATGATGAAGCGCTAGAGAGGCTTAGTGTCCATGAGGAGAGACAGCGTGAATATGCTACTTCTTCCTTGCCTCACATTCGAACAGAAAGACAAAATCCAGAGCGTAGGGCTCTTTACACAGGGCAAGCCAACTTTGCTCGCCCCTTTCAAACCCATGAAAGGAAACACGAGGAAAGCCATCACATTCCTCAAGGACAACAAACAGTTTGGGAACCTTGCGTTTCTGCACCTGCTAGGTATCATGATCATACATCGAGGCCAGAGCCTCAAGTAAATGTCGCCTACCTCGATAGAGGGAAGCAACCCATTGAAATTTTAGATCATCAAAATCGAGGCAAACACATAGGAAAAACATTTAAGCCTCCTGAGCAAACGAGAGCAGACCAAGTTGACCCGGAAGTCACCAGAAATGTCGCCCACCAAGCCCGAATCCCGCAGCTTGAGCAAGGTCATCAGGAGTTAGAGTACTTATGCCGCCTGAACAAAGAGCGCATGCAGCACGAAGTGGATGAGTTATGCTATAAACTACCTGAGAGGGTGCCAACGCCTCGCACCCAAAGAGCCGAACAGTATGAGAGGCATAATCTGTTGGTGCAGGACAGGTCTCCATGACCTCGTCAAGATTTGCCTCCGAGACCTTATAGACCTATTGAGTGGTGTTTTCACCCAGTTGTGAAAGCACACTCTCCGGTAGGATCTGAGTCCCAAAATCCTCTGCTTGCAAAGAAAATAACTTTCTCCAAGGTTCTTGTTATGCTTAAATAATGTTGTTCAAATGAAATGCCAAGAATATCTTAGGGTTTGCAAGTGGATGTTAACAAGGGGCACTGATGGTTTATTTAATTTGAATTTCTAGTGGACTCAAAGTGAATAAATCTATTCTAATCTTCAATTCTGATGGATTTTCAATTGCTTATTCAAATACTGTAATTAAACTGCAAGAAATAAAATAAGGGTTTGAAAAATAAAGCAAAATGAATGGAAATAAGACTAAACTACAGTCAGAATATTGTCATCAATTCGATGAAACCGAAGATATTGAGGTTTTATGCATGCAACCTAACCTAATGAACCTGCAAATTCGCACAATCCAAATAGATTAGGTGCTGGCTTCTAGGGTTTCCACTATAATTCCAGATTTAAGGTATTCGCATGAAGCAACCAAGCACACTTGCATTAAACTTCACCTAAAAACCTTAGAAATCTGGAATGAAAGATAAAACATTAAATCATGCATGCACAAAATGACTCCTTCTTTCTCATCAATGAGATGCCAATACTCCGTATTTTGTATTAAATGATATGTCAATTACATTCAAAGAATGTTCCAGGGCATAAATATTCCAGAAAAAAAAGAAGGAAATTGCCCAAGTACGAGCCCCGAATGGCACGAAGCCCTTGTCTCCTGCAACACTCGCAATCGGCAATTTCCAACCCTTCCTTCAATCTGCACTTCTGGTTTTATACTGACTGGCATGGCTCTTCGATTCTCTTGTGGTCGCTTCGTTTCACCTTCCTGCATGTGACCTTTCAAATTCCCGCCTTTTCCTTGTCTTTGATTCCATGCTTAACGCTAAAACGCCTAAAATCCTCCATTGCATGTAACACCTCTGTAGACCTGACACCTGCATGCCATGTGTCACATGCTCCCTGTGCCTTCTGTAACGCCTCTCTATGAAAATCTCGACAAAAGCTGCATGTAGACCGTTCACCTTCCAAGCCACGAAACCACGACATGTCACAAAATCGTGACATGTCGCGATATCACGACACTCTTCCCGGTCATATGCTCTCGACAGCACTTTGTCGCAATATCGTGACCATTTTGCTTTTGGACTTTCTTGCTACAAACTATAGCGAAATCGCTACCATTTTCACACCCCTAATCACCTTCCTCTCTCCTTCTTTCAAATCCGATATCGCTACCACTTTCATTTAACCTTCCTTCCACAATGGTAGCGATATCGCTACCATTCTCCATTGTGCCTTTCCCAACGTACAAATCGCTACCTTTCCTCCTTCCTTCCATTTAGCGAAATCGCTACCCTTTTACTTAGGCTCTCCTTCAAAGTTGTAGCGAAATCGCTACCATTTTCACTCGAGCTCTCCTTCCAAAGTTGTAGCGAAATCGCTACCATTTTTACTCTCGAGCTCTCCTTCCAAATTGTAGCGAAATCGCTACCATTTTCACTTTGAGCTCTCCTTCGCAAAGTTGTAGCGAAATCGCTACCATTTCTGACTCGAGCTCTCCTTCGCAAGTTGTAGCGAAATCGCTACCATTTTCACTCTGAGCTCTCCTTCAAAGTTGTAGCGAAATCGCTACCATTCTCCCTCGAGCTCTCCTTCGAAAATCGTAGCGAAATCGCTACCATTTTCCTCCGAGCTCTCCTTCAACAAATTGTCGCGAAATCGCTACCATTTTCACTCCGAGCTCTCCTTCGAAAGATGTAGCGAAATCGCTACCATTTCCCCCCTCCAATCCGAATCGCTACCACTTCTCTCTTCGAGCATGGTCTTCATTTCTATCCGATTTCGCGACATCTCCCTTGTCCGTAACTTCCAAATACGCCCTTGCTTCCGTACACTTTGCCAAAATACGTCGCGAAATCGTGACACTTTTCATCATCCGTACGTTTCTGCAAAACACATCGCGAAATCGCGACCATTTTCAATTCTAAGCATCAGCATGTCACGATTTCGTGACCCCTTTCTTTTCTTCTCAGCGGCATGTCACGATTTCGTGACACCTTTTCTTTCTTTTCCAGCGACACGTCACGATTTCGCGACACCTTTTTCTCTTGCCACCGACACGTCGCGATTTCGTGACATCCTTTCAATTTTTCTGTTGTTGACCATGTTGACCATGATTTTCTGACACGTCATGATTTCGCTACGGTTTTTCGGTTTCGGTCGCGATGGCGCAGTATGTCACGATTTCGTGACATGTCGCGATTTCGCGACACCTTTCTACACTTATGCATTTTTTCTTTTTCTTCAATTTTAGCATCTGGGTCCCCGAGATTCTTCTCTGCAAACCTGCAAAAAGGTGGGTCCCCAATTTTAGGGTGTGTTGTGGATCAACCACAACAAATGGTGACTCTATTGTCAAATGCTCTTGAGCATTTTAATGAGAACCCAATCTGAAACATATCACAAACCTGAAAACATGAGTTAGCACATAAGCAATATAACAAATGCCCAAAGATCAGAAGTACATGAATTATCAGAATCATCAAGTATTAGCTCAGTGTGTGCAATGAATTTCCTTCCCTATCATTTGAAATTGATCAACACTCCATTATCAGTTTTGCATGAATGCATATGTGGGATGGTGAATGATTTGTGTACCCTAATGAATGTGCTAGGAGATTTTTTGCTTTTGTAAAGGCATAGTCCTTCTTCTATTATCAGGTACAAGCATTCAAGATTGCCAAACCCTCTTAGGATCCACTAATTCATTACCTTATTGTATCCCAAAGTTGGTTATGAGTCCCTACTATCCGGAATCCATGTGCAAGTGAATGTGAAATCAGAACTTTGGGGAATCAGACTCCCAACCAACCGAGATGAGAGTTTAACCCTATCCTTACTATTCTGATTTGGAGTTCATTACCTCACTTTAAGCAAAATAATTAAACCAATTATGGAAGAAATAGTCATGCTAGTCTAACCCTCTAGACAATCAGTGGTCTTGTTTTTTAAGCAAGACATGATGCCATGCATGGGCATATCTAACCCCACAATCCAAAACTTATCTTCATTTCCTTGGACCTTGGGGATGACTACCCATCCTTTGCAGAGGACAAGTAGTACGATCCTTACAATCCAATATAAAGATGAGATGGGAAAAATTTATTTATTTTTTTACTTCTTGGACCTTGGGGATGACTACCCATCCTGGTTAGGGACATGTAGTACGATCCTTACAATCCAAACTTTAGATGTAAATGGAAAATATTAATTTTGTTACTTAGACCTTGGGGATGACTACCCATCCTTTGTAGAGGACAAATAGTACGATCCTTACAATCCAAGATTTATTATGAAATGAGACATAAGAGCTTTGGGGAATCAGATTCTCAACTAACCGAGATGAGAATTTATGCCCTATCCTTACTACTCCATGTGGGTCAAATCAAAGCTTTGGGGAATTGGATCCTCAACCTAAGTTTGATGAGGATTTAACCCTATCCTTACTACTCTGATTTTAGGCTTTAAGCTCTATGGAAGTGGTCAAAACCACTGTTTTAAGGATCATGTTGCATAATAGGATAGACATGAAAAACTTCTTTCGCCCAACCCTTTCTTCCAAGTTAGGTTTTGATCATTTTGCTCAAGATCCTTTTTAATGTATGGGACGTGCTTGATTCTAGATATCTCAAGACTCAGTTTCCAACCTTAGGATTCACTTACATATATGTTATAACACAACCCTAAGAGGATTTGACATACTTTAATGGCTTGTACCTAAGATGCATATGTAACTAAGATGAGATGTATGTGAGGTGAGATGGAACATGAATGCATTATTTCTTGAATTGCAAATGAAATGATTTGTCATGCAAAACTGACTCTTTCATGTATCACAAAATCAAACAATATAACTTAAAATGCTTTATGTTATTTGTGGAGCTTTTACAAGATAATTCCAATATTTCATACTCTCCTAACCTTAAGCATAAGTTGACATCTCAATTTTTTATTTTTATTTATTTATTTATTTATATATATATATATATATATATATATATTTTTTCAAAACAAAACATGTCAATTGAAATCAAATCCAGAATCAAAATCCTAACTAGATTAACAATCCTAAACAATAAAAACAAAATCTGAAAATCCCCACCAAAATCAAAATATCAAAATCTCACAACCTAAGGGCTAAAATAATGCTTTAAAATCTGCCCATTAACCGGTAGCATGAAATATTTCCCTTCTAAGGTTTTTAGCCTGAAGGTATTCTTCCCAAGAATCTCTGAAATCTGATATGGGCCTAACCAAAGACAATCAAACTTTTGATGATTTCCTTTTTCCTCATGTCTTTTGTCCCATAGTAATACCAAATCTGAAATTCTGAATGATTTAACTTTGGCCCTTCTATCAAACCATCTCTTGATAACTTCCTGGTGTTTATTCATGTGATTCATGGCCTCTTCTCTCTTTTCATCAAGGTGCAACAACTGGCTCAACCTGGCTTCAACTTGATCATCTGGTCCCCAAGTACTCTTGTATGAAATGTAAGGTCTGCAACCTCAAATTTGCTGGAAATATCGGGTCTTGCCCATAGACCAAATGATAGGGAGTATTCCCTATGGACTCTTTCACTCTGGTCCTATCTGCCCAAAGGGCAAATTTTAATTGGCTGTGCCAGTCCCGAGGGTTCTTTTCCAGCAACTTCTTAATAGTATTCAACAAATTCTTATTTGAAGACTCGGCCAACCCATTTCCTTGAGGATAATAATTGGATGCAAATTTTAAGCTCACTTTGTTATCATATGCCCAATCTGCAAATTGTGTAGAAATAAAAGCTTTACCATTGTCACTGACAATAGAATCGGGCATTCCATATCTTGTTATAATTTGATCCTCAAGGAATTTAATCACAACGTCTGTGGTGGCATGCTTAGTAGGAATCGCTTCTGTCCACCTTGTACAGTAGTCTGTAGCTGTCAAAATGAATTTGTGAGAATCAGAAGAATTTGGGTTAATAACCCCGATAAAATCTAGTCCCCACTGTGCAAACGGTCTCATTTCAACTACAGGTTGCAACGGCATGGCTGCATTTCTTTCTCTATTTGCAGCCACTTGACAGATATGACAAGATCGTACATGGGCATGTGCATCTTTGAAAATATGTGGCCAGTAGTATCCTGCTCGTAGGATTTGATGTGCTGTAGCATTGGCTGCACCATGACCAGTTCCATGTTTCCCGTGAAATTCCTGCAACACCCTGGCAGCTTCTTCTTTGTTCAAGCACCTCAGGTAGATACCTTCATGATTTTTCCTGTAAAGCACACCAGACTTTATTAGATAGTTAACAGACTTAAGCCTTAAAGCTCTTCTCTGTGTTGAATTCAGATTAGAAGGACACTTACCAGTCAATAAAAATTGCACAATATCAACATACCAGTCCTCCTTAGCCATGTATTCTGTATTTGAGCATTGACCTGTTATTTGCGGATTATTTTCTGCGATCGCCTTCGCCAGTCCCTGTCCTCGAACTAGTTTCATTGGTTGGATTTCGAGATCAAATTCTTGGATGGTTGAAATCCATTTTCCTCTCTTCTCACCTAGTTCATTCTGTAAAAACATGGTCTTGACAGCAGAATCGGGCACAATGGCAATAATTCTGCTGTGCACGATGTAGTGCCTAAATTTTTTCACAGTTTTAAAAAGTGCGTACATTTGCTTATCAAGGATTGAATACCTTAATTGGGCATCTTTCAGGGGGCACTTAAAAATGCAATGGGTTTTTCGGCACTATCCTCACCTTTTTGGGTTAAGACACTCGCAAAGGAGTGTTTCGATGCAAAAGCATAAATATAAAAAGGCTTGGAGTAGTCTGGGCTTATAAGGACAGGGGCTCTGGAAATGGCATCTTTGATATTCTGGAAAGCCACTCTACTTTCCTCGTTCCATTTTACATCCACATCTTTCTTGAGCATCTGGTTCAGAGGTTTGGCTATCTCAGCAAAGCTAGAGATAAACTTCCTCACAAAATTGACTTGCCCAAAGAAAGATCTCAATTCTTTTTTACTGCTCGGGAGAGGTAGGTCTTGGATAGCTTGTATCCTTTCTGGGTCGATGGATATTCCCTCTTTTGAAATGATGTGACCCAACAATTTCCCTTCTATCACTCCGAAAATGCACTTTTTGGGATTTAAGGAAATTCCATGTTCTCTGCATCTTTGAAGCACTTTCTTCAAATCTTTAACATGATCCTCTCTCTTCTTCGAGAAAACTGGGATATCATCCACATACACGATGATGCATTTGCCTATTAGCCCTTTGAATGCGTAATCCATGGCGCGTTGAAAAGTTGCACCAACATTTAACAGTCCGAATGGCATTCTCTTATATGCAAATGTCCCCCACTTGGTAGTGAAGGCTGTTTTCATCCTGTCATCTGGATGTATAAGAATTTGGTTGTACCCAGAATACCCATCGAGAAAGGACATCATTTCAGATCCATTTACCATTTGCAGAATTTCATCGATTGATGGCAGTGGATAATTATCTTTCTGGGAGGCTTTATTAAGATTTCGAAAATCTATGCACAGCCTAATCTCTCCACTCTTTTTCCTCACTGGAACGAGGTTGGCCACCCAGGTTGAGTGCCTAACAGGAAAAATGATTTTCGCTTCCAATAACCTTTTAACCTCCTTTTCAATCAAAGGCTCCAATAGCGGGTTAACAACTCGTTGTCTTTGCCTAAAAGGCTTGGAGTCTGGCTTCAAAGGGATGGTATGTGTGATAATGTTCTGGTTGTAAGTCTTCAGTTCATTGTAGTTCCAGGCAATACAATCTATGTAATGCTTTAATGCCTGTATTATATTGCTCCTTTCTTCCTCTGTACATGCCTTTGCTATGTACACCTCCTTTGGATTTTTTGCACTCCCTAGATTAATCGAATCACATGCATCTTTGGGGAGTGGGACTCTTTTTCTTTTCTTGTTCTTGCATTCCATGTCGAACATCTTTTCCAATGAAACCACGTCTTTAGGAATTTTGTTGGATTGATACGCAGTTTCACTTTCTTCTGTTTCATCCCGCCACCTTTGTTCCTCATCAATCACCTGATTTTCAAAAATACCCGAGTTTGTGACAAACTTGAAGATGTGCCTGTCACTTTCAAAAACCTGGAAATTCTTTACATTATCAGGTATTGATGGACAAGGAACCAGCTCAATGGAAAACTTTTTACATCTTTTTATATCCACCGGGTTTAACATGCCCGCGGTGACTGCAAGAGAGTCTGCTATTCGATTTCCTCTCCTAGAAATAAGGGCTATGTTGAATGCATCAAACTCCTCCATGAGGTCCATAACCCTAGTTCTATAAAGGCTCAGTCTTTTGTCGTGGCATGTATACTGTCCTTTGATTTGCTTGACAACCAACTCAGAATCTCCCAAAACCTTCAAGCATTTAACATGTTTGCTCAATGCTAGACGTAAACCATAGATCAATGCTTCGTATTCTCGCCACATTGTTTGTGCAAGGAAATTGCAGTCTGTAGGCAGCCAATAATGGTTTACCTCCTGGACCAGTGAGCTCGACTCCAGCTCCTGCTCCCTGTCTAGACTTTGATCCATCAAACTTGAGCAACCATGTGTAATCCTTTTCCTCAGAAGAACCACCATGACACACTTCTTCTTTAAGCTCTTCAGCAGCTTCCTCAACATCAAGTGCATATACTCCTAGGTCTGGCTCAGAAAACTGAACTTCATTCGGCTTATTAAAATCTGTTATAATCTCTTTAAGCCTCGGTTCGTTTTCCACTCTTATTTGATTTGCAATTCCCTTCCATGGTAGCCACATATGCGAGCAGTCTGTTGAAAAATATCCATTCAGAGTTTTCATCCAGTCCCTAGCAAGTAGCATTCCATACCTACTTGGGATATTAACCACCAAAATGTCTACAACCTGCTGGACCCTGGGTTCAGAATTCAATTGAATCTTGACATCATATAAAGTCCCCACTACATTTACCTCTGATCTGTCTAGTTGCAGGACTGTACATTTGGATGAAACAGGCTGCAGACCCAGCATTTTACATATTTTTGTAGGCATGAGATTGCTCGTGGCACCTGTATCCACCAAACAGTTATGCAGATTCTTACCCGCAATTCTCAGAGTCAGTAAGAATGGCGGGACATCCCTTCTCTCCTTTCGCAAAATGAGGTGGGATTCAACCCTTTTTTCCTTCCACTTTGGATCAGATGAGTTCAAAGCCTTGATCAAAGCCTCCTTTTGGCCAGGTAATCTAGCTGCATCCAATAACGAAAGGCCAGATTTGGACTTCTTCATATCCTCCACTACATCATAATTTGGTTTCTCTAATTTGACTGCCTGTTGCATGCCATTAGACATTTCTTTTCTGAGTGGAGGAGGAGGATTATTATCTGCCTTAGTGTCTGGAGGAAGAATAGAATTATTTGGAGGTGTTGATGAGGTTTGAGGGGCTTTAGATTTACTCCTCAAATGGTATCCATGATTCCCCTTTCTAAAATCTCGAAAAGCTTGCACCTCTTGTTCCAAAATTTCGTCTTCTTCTTCCTCACTCTCACCTTCTTGGTGATATACTGTTTCCATCACCATAATATTCTCATCTTGATGTTGCGATGGATCCTCATTTGATACCAATTCCAAATCATCAACTTGTGCCTGAAGACAATGAGTGTATCTAGCAATCTCAGGACAATTTCTCTCATTGTGTTCTTTCGTGTTATGCAACCTGCACCCCCTTTCCCATGCCAAATCTGAAAGATTCAAAAGAGAATTGGATTGGCTAGGGCCTACAGAAGCATCTAATTGATTAGCAATGGGAGCAGGAACTCCCCCATTGTTAGGCTTGGTGTTCCAGTGCCTCCCTCTATTGTTAAAATTTCGATTTGGGTGAGGGGCATGGGACTCATACTTCTGCTGTTGAACTCTGTCATTGCTCATTTTAAGCACTAGTTTCTTGAGCTCTTCGAATTCCAAAAAAACATCCTTCGGTGGAACCACATTGTTGTTAACCCCCATTGGATTTGCATAATTAATGGGGTCTTGATTCCACATTTGGGTCGGGTTCTGAGGAATTTGATTCCCGTATGGATTGACACTTTGAATCGGGGTTGGATTCGAAAAGGGAACTATGGCTTGAGGATTGACTTGACTAGCTTCCTGCATAGTTGATTGACTGTTCTGCAAAAATGCAGGAACAGGTGGAATGGCTGTGATTGGTTGGATTGGAATGGGTGCATATGCGGGTGCTGGTGGATACGGCTACTGATATGGGAAGGCATTCATACTTGGCATTTGTGGTGCCATGAGTTGATTTGCCTGGGGAGCTTGACCATATGGAGCATACTGTCCCATCATAGGCATCTGGGTAAACCCGTAGCCTTGCGGTGTCAATTGTTGCTCAATAGTCATGGCTTCATTATAGGCCAAAGCCAGCATGGTGACCTGAGGATTGCGCCTTGCAAACATAGCTGTCATGGGGTCCAATGCCCCAAAATATATCTGCAAAGCCACTGTGGGATCGATGGCAAAATGTCTAATTGCTCTATTGTAGTTCTTTTGGAATCTCTGATTAAACATTCGGATTGGTTCCCCTTGGCCCCTTTTGCATGTAATAAACTGATTGTAAATAGTTGCAGGATCCAAGGGTGATCTAAATTGATTAACAAAGGCATTTTCCATTTGTGTCCAAGAGGTGATTGAACCAGTTGGCAAGCATATATACCATTCATATGCTATTGGATCCAAGCTCATGGGGAAAAGTCTGCAGGCTACATCTTCATGCTGAACTTGCATCCTAATTAAAACATCCCTATAGGCTTGGATATGTTCTTCTGCTGTTCTCAGGCCATCTGGTTTGTATTTGGGCAGAAATCTCTCAATGTTCTTGGGGATTTCATGGATATCCCCAGCAATGTTCAAAGGAGTATTATTGGCTCCATACCAAGGAGCTGCTGGAGCTTGAGCCATTTGACTCAGAATTGATGAAGACAGACCTACAATAGCAGTAGAAATAGTACTTACTATAGGCACACTAGGGGCAACAGATATTACTGGCGTAGGTCCACTCGATGTTCCTGGAGAAAATAGGTCTTTTGCGACTGGTGAACCTACGACTTGCTTGGTTTTATTCTTGGGAGTGCCAGTAAGGTCGTGAAAAA
Source organism: Wollemia nobilis (assembly GCA_028583015.1). Lineage (NCBI taxonomy): Eukaryota > Viridiplantae > Streptophyta > Pinopsida > Araucariales > Araucariaceae > Wollemia > Wollemia nobilis. The sequence goes on from JAQPPZ010003175.1 coordinate 14,440, forward strand.
TGGTTTCCCTGGTTGTTTGGGACCTGGTTGCAATACGCCGTGGTGGGTCCAGTCTGCCCGATAAAATCCTCGACTATTTCCAAGAAAACCTGCAATAAAAATAGTGTTGCAGTTTAGCCGTAAATGATTTCAAAATTAAATCAAAAACAAAATATTCAGATATAAAAATCAAAATCAAATAAACCAGTCTAGGCCCTCCTTCTAGCGCCAATCTGTTGAGTGGTGTTTTCACCCGATTGTGAAAGCACACTCTCCGGTAGGATCTGAGTCCCAAAATCCTCTGCTTGCAAAGAAAATAACTTTCTCCAAGGTTCCTGTTATGCTTAAATAATGTTGTTCAAATGAAATGCCAGGAATATCTTAGGGTTTGCAAGTGGATGTTAACAAGGGGCACTGATGGTTTATTTAATTTGAATTTCTAGTGGACTCAAAGTGAATAAATCTATTCTAATCTTCAATTCTGATGGATTTTCAGTTGCTTATTCAAATACAGTAATTAAACTGCAAGAAATAAAATAAGGGTTTGAAAAATAAAGCAAAGTAAATGGAAATAAGACTAAACTACAGTCAGAATACTGTCATCAATTCGATGAAACCGAAGATATTGAGGTTTTAATGCATGCTACCTAACCTAATGAACCTGCAAATTCGCACAATCCAAATAAATTAGGTGCTAGCTTCTAGGGTTTCTACTGTAATTTCCAGATTTAAGGCATTCGCATGAAGCAACCAAGCACACTTGCATTAAACTTCACCTAAAAGCCTTAGAAATCTGGAATGAAAGATAAAACATTAAATCATGCATGCACAAAATGACTCCTTCTTTCTCATCAATGAGATGCCAATACTCTGTATTTTGTATTAAATGATATGTCAATTACATTCAAAGAATGTTCCAGGCATAAATATTCCAGAACAAAAAGAAGGAAATTGCCCAAGTACAGGCCCAGAATGGCAAAAAGCCCTTGTCTCTGCAACTCTGCAATCGGCAATTTCCAACCCTTCCTTCAATCTGCATTTCTGGTTTTATAGGGACTGAAATGGCTCTTCGATTCTCCCTGTGTCGCTTCGTTTCACCTTCCTGCATGTGACCTTTCAAATTCCCACCTTTTCCTTGTCTTTATTCCATGCTTAACGCTGAAACGCCTAAAATCCTCCGTTGCATGTAACGCCTCTGCAGACCTGACACCTGCATGCCACGTGTCACACGCTCCCTGCGCCTTCTGTAACGCCTCTCTATGAAAATCCTGACAAAAGCTGCATGTAGACCGTTCACCTTCCAAGCCGTGAAACCGTGACATGTCGCGTGATATCGTGACACTCTTCCCAGCCGTACGCTCTCGGTAGCACTTTCTCGCGATATCGCGACCATTTTGCTTTTGGACTTTCTTGCGGCCAGCTATAGCGAAATCGCTACCATTTTCACTCGGACCCCTTTGGCCACTTTACGTCGTGAAATCGCGACCATTATCACTCTCTTGCCTTCTTTCAATAAACCGTCGTGATATCGCTACCGCTTTCTACTTTTGAACCTTCCTTCCACAACCTGTAGAAAAATCACTACCGTTTTCCACTTTGTGCCTTCTGGCCGCCAACTGTCACGATATCGCTACCTTTTTCACTCTGAGCTCTCCTTCGATAGATTGTAGCGAAATCGCTACCATTTCTGACTTTGAGCTCTCCTTCGGCAAGTTGTAGCGAAATCGCTACCATTTTTACTCTGAGCTCTCCTTCGGCAAAGTTGTAGCGAAATCGCTACCATTTTTACTTTGAGCTCTCCTTCGGCAAAGTTGTAGCGAAATCGCTACCATTTTCACTCTGAGCTCTCCTTCAACAAAGTTGTAGCGAAATCGCTACAATTTTCACTCTGAGCTCTCCTTCGACAAAGTTGTAGCGAAATCGCTACCATTTTTACTCTAAGCTCTCCTTCAGCAAAGTTGTAGCGAAATCTCTACTATTTTCACTTTGAGCTCTCCTTCGACAAAGTTGTAGCAAAATCACTACCATTTTTACTCTGAGCTCTCCTTCGGCAAAGTTGTAGCGAAATCGCTACCATTTTCACTCTGAGCTCTCCTTCGGCAAAGTTGTAGAAAAATCGCTACCATTTTCACTCGGACCCCTTTGGCCACTTTACGTCATGAAATCACGACCATTATCACTCTCTTGCCTTCTTTCAATAAACCGTCATGATATCGCTACCGCTTCTCTGCTTCGAGCATGGTCTTCATTTCTTTCGTGATTTCGTGACATCTCCCTTGTGTCGTACAAATTGCCGAAATATGTCGTGATATTGATACCTCTTTCACCCACCGTACAACTTGCTGGAATATGTCGCGATATCGTGACCATTCTCTCCTTCAGGCCACCTTGCCGAAACCTATCGCAATTTCGCTACTTTTTTTTGCTTCCGTACACTTTGCCAAAATACATCACGAAATCGCGACCCTTTTCATCATCCGTACATTTCTGCAAAACTCATCGTGAAATCATGACCATTTTCAATTCTAAGCATCAGCATGTCGTGATTTCGTGACCCCTTTCTTTTCTTCTCAGTGGCATGTCACGATTTCGCGACACCTTTTCTTTCTTTTCCAGTGATACATCACGATTTCATGACACCTTTTTTTGCCCTTGCCACCGACACGTCGTGATTTCATGACACCTTTCAATTTTTCTGCCATTGACCGCATTGACCATGATTCTTTGACACGTCACGATTTCACTATGGTTTTTTGGTTTCAGTCACGATGGCACAGTGTGTCACGATTTTGCGACATGTCACGATTTCATGACATGTCGTGATTTCGTGACCCCTTTCTATACTTATGCATTTTTTCTTTTTCTTCATTTTTAGCATCTGGGTCCCTGAGATCTTCTCTGCAAGCCTGCAAAAAGGTGGGTCCCCAATTCTAGGGTGTGTTGTGGATCAGCCACAACAAGACCTGAGAGGGAGGCTACTCCCCGAAACAACGATGGGTACCCTCAACGGGGACTTGATCAGGGTCATAGGCCTCGCCCAGAGACTCCTCAAGAATTTTATGAGGAGTACGAACTATAAATAGAATGGGCCAAAACGCCCCATCAAGGCAAGAGGGCGGCTACTCGGCCACCCCCCCATAGGCCTCTAGTCTCCCATAACTCACAACGGGAGAAAACAAAAGAGGAGGAAATAAAATCTTCTGATGCATACAAGGCGCTATTAGAGCATTTGGAATCTGTGGAGACAAAAGCTTTTGGGCATCAAAAACCCACATTGCGTCAACTCCATAGCCATCCAGTGCATCCCTCAGTGCCTACACCTCTTTACCCCGAACACTTCAAGTTGCCTCAATTGGCAGTCTTTAAAGGTGAAGAGGACGCACAAGAACATGTCACAAGGTTCCTAAGTCAATGCTTCGGCATCCAAGATAATGATGCATTGTTGCTTAGAAATTTCATAACCACATTCGTAGGCCCTGCCTCAGATTGGTTCACACAATTACCCAAACACAGCATAAACAACCTAGATCAGTTAGTAGATGCGTTTCTTGAACGCTTTGCCTTCAACACAAGGAATAAGGCATCACTTAGCGATCTGGCCATCCTCAGGCAATATGAGGAAGAAACAATGGCAGCATATAGGAATCGATGGAGGGCTTTGCTTTCTAAGCTACCCTACCGTCCCCCTATGTCTGATCTAACATAGATGTTTGCATGAAGTTGCTTAAAATCAATCTCTGGTCTATTGCTGCTGCAGCAATACGACAGTTTAGAAGAAGCTTTGGCGCAAGCCAAAGTTATAGAAGAGATTAAGATAGGCGAAGGCGCAATTTCCAAGCCTAAAAAGAAAGAGTGGAATAAAACCACTAATATTGGGACAACGCAATCACAACCCGTTGTGGTTAACTAAGTTGCGATAAATGCTCCTAAGCCTGCGCAAGAAATGTAGCCCCAAAAGGCTAATTACCAGGAAGTGCCTCCTAGTTACAAAAGAGATAATAAGAAACAAGAGCAGAATCAGCAGCGTCACCCTAGGCGACAATTCACCCATTACACGGAGTCCAGGGACTCCCTATTTGACCACTTGTTCATGGCAAATTTAGTTACCCTTCCAGAGATCCAAACTATAGACCCTAATGCTCCCAAGCCTAAGGGATACAAAGAGGGGTTGTATTGTCGATTCCATAGGAGAAGGGGACATGATTTAAATGGATGCTAGAAATTTAAAGGATTAATCCAAGATCTGATCGACAACAGAACATTGGCCGTGGACAACCCCATAGCGCCAAACAATCAACAAATGGGGGTATTCAAGGACCCTTTGCCTGCCCATGAGGCATAGGCAAAACCTCTCCAGATTAACGAGGTGCGACAGAATCTTCCCATGCAAGGATTTGTGGGAATGATTAGCATAGTGACATGGAACAAAAAGTACCCAGCAGCTACCCCTGAGGTAGCTACGATGGAAGTTCCAACGACATCGTAGCCTCAGCAATGCCCTGTGCAAATACCTATGCCTAGACCAGAGGTCATGATACGGACCAAACTCACACAGAGTTTGTGGACCACATCGGCTAGGTTGTCCATTTACGAGCTTATTCAACAGTCAACACCTCATAGAGAAGATCTTATGGAAATATTAAAAGCCATCGAATTACAGCCTCACGAAGCAAATTCTTTCAACAACTTCGTGGGACATTAAAAGCCATCGAATTACTGCTAGGGCATGAATGGTGGGTAGACCCAACGAGGTGGGACCAAGTGTTGGATCCATGGCTCCAAATTCACGATGAGCACCGTCCACCTCGAGACCCCATCATGACAACAGTGTCGAGGGAAGACCCCGTCCTCCTTTTCGCACATAGGGCCGATCCGTTCGTGCCCGTTCCCCTAGAGCTAGATCCAGAGTATAGGGAGCATCTAAAAAATTCAGGTTATCACACCCACGGTAATGGAGACCAAATTCATTCCATCCACATGATCTCCATTGATTTGACCGCACCCATCCGCAATCTGGCCGATCCAGCATGGTCATTGCATCTAGACATAGATGCCATCGACTAGGATCGCGTCAATTCACCTTTATCACCATCAAAGTACTGGCCTTTCGGTGAAATGCCTCATTTTACCCCAGGGACAACTCAAGATATTTTTCAAGCTGAAGAGGAACCCGAGGTTCCCAACGTAGATCTAAATTCAGCTAATGATATCCATTTGATCCCGACTCCACATCAGTTGGAGGACGGATCCCACATGTCAGTCGAGGAGACGACTGATGTAGATATCGGCACAGATCCAATGAATCCATAGATTCTCAAGCTGGGGGTAAGTCTTTCCCCCGAAGAGCAAGCCGACTACATTGCCCTTCTCAAAGAGAAGAAGGAGGTTTTTGCATGGTCGTATAAAGATATGCCAGGACTAGACCCGCAACTAGTCACGCATAATTTAACGCTTGATCCGACAATCAAGCCTGTAAAGCAAAAACTACGTAAGATGCACCCAACAGTGGCCTTAATGGTCAAATATGAATTGCAAAAGCTGTTGGATGCACAGTTTGTCATCTACGTGGATTATCCGCCATGGCTGTCCAACATGGTTCCCATCAAGAAGCCCGACGGGAGGATTCGCATATGCACTAATTTTTGAGATCTAAACAAAGCGAGTCCTAAGGATGATTTCCCCTTGTCGAGCATTGACGCGTTGGTAGACGCTACAACAAGTCACGAAATGCTCTCCCTAATGGATGGTTTCTCAGGATACAATCAAATTCGTATCAATCCTGAAGACCAACTAAAAACGGCGTTCACAACGCCTTGGGGGACATTTTGTTATAAGGTCATGCCTTTTGGCCTTAAAAATGCTGGAGCCACCTACCAACGTGCCATGACATATATCTTCCATGATTACATGCACAAAAATTTGGAAGATTACATGGATGATTTGTTAGCCAAGTCTCTCTTGCGCTCAAATCATATCGCTGACTTAAGCAAGATCCTCGATCGCCTCATGGAGCATAAAGTTAGACTAAACCCCAAGAAGTGCGTCTTTGGCGTCACATCTGGAAAACTCTTGGGTTTCATAGTCTCAAAGCGAGGCATCGAGGTGGACCCAAAGAAAGTCAAGGCAATCCTTGAAATGGTTCCCCCAACTACAATCAAGCAGCTCAGAAGTCTGCAAGGAAAGGTCGCGTCGATTAAACGCTTCATAGCGCAATTATCTGACAAGTGCCGACCCATGAACAAATTATTGCACAAGGGGGTTACATTTCATTGGGATGACGAGTGCCAGTCGACCTTTGACGAGATCAAACAATACCTGGTTTCGCCACCAGTATTGGCACCACCTAGACCAGGAGTGTCATTCTACTTATACATCTCAGCTACTGAGGTGGCACTAGGTGCCATGCTAGCCCAAAAGAATGAACTTCACAAGGAACAGGCTACTTACTATCTTAGCCGCACCCCGGTTGGTTATGAACTTAACTATGCATACGTTGAGAAACTCTGCTTGGCAGTGGTGTTTGCTACCAAAAAGCTACGCCACTACATGTTGAGCAACACTACGTATGTTGTGTCTAAGGAGAATCCATTGCGATACATGATGAGTCGTACTTATCATAGTAGTCGCACGATGAAATGGATCATGTTGTTGACGGAATTTGACATAGAGTTTATTGGACAAAAATCTATCAAAGGACAAGTCATAGCCGATCAACTAGCAGAGGCTCCTCTTGAAGACGATCAGCCTCTGGTCATAGAACTACCCGATGATGGGGTCTTCCATGTCTCAGAATCGCCAGATTCTGATGAGCCTGAGTCACAGGCCGACATAACCCTATTCTTCGATGGTTCTAAATGTGAGCAAGGTGGTGGCACGAGAATTGTATTCTTCACACCGCAGGGTGCTCCAATGCCCCTGTCATTTAAATTAAACTTCCCGTGCACCAACAACAATGCAGAGTATGAAGCCTTGCTCCTAGGTCTTCAGACAACAATCGCCATGAACATCAAACGACTGAATATCTTTGGTGATTCACTGTTAATAGTCAATCAAGTCAAAGGGGTATATCAATGCAAATGCCCAGTCTTGCAAGCTTATAAAGCCCTTATGGAAAAATTCTTGGCAAAACTTGAGTGGTATGACATCGAGGCACTCCCTCGATCATCGAATCATTTTGCGGACACAATGGCCTCCTTGGGGTCACTAATTCCACAAGACCTTTCCGGTGATATGACAACCATTCAAGTCAAAACCTTATCGCAATCCGTGATGGAGCGTGCAAGCTCAGACTTGATGCCAGGAATCCACATGATCCAGATTGAACCATCCTCGGATAAGTTCTCTCGAATCCGAGATCGTCTGAAACGTGCCAATTGGGGGTCCTTGTTCTCCCCTACTCCCATTAATAGCAACACAACGCTATTCTTATAGGTTCTATCCCATTCAGCGTTTGCTAGGGATGAACTTCAAGAGGGATTGGTTGTTCATACTGTCGAGGTTTTTGATCAACAAGACTGGTATTTACCCATCGGAGACTACCTCAAGTTAGGTAATCTCCCACTTGGATTGACTCATGCCGCAAAACGAGCACTCAAGCAGAAAGCGGCTAAGTATGTCTTGATAGGAGACATTTTGTATCGTCACGGCTATGAAGGAATCCTCCTTCGTTGCTTGGACCAACAAGAGTCCACTTGGGCGATCGCCCAAGCGCACGATGGTACATGTGGTGGCCACTTCAGTGGTATGGCCATTGCAAAGCGCATTCTTCGCATGGGCTATTATTGGCCATATTTAGAGCGAGATTGTTGCACCTATGTCAAGAAGTGCGTGAAGTGTCAACATCATGCCAATTTGATGCACGTACCTTCTCAGGCCTTGCAGACAGTCCAGTCTGCTTGGCCGTTCTCGTAGTGGGGCTTTGATCTAATTGGAAAGATCTCCCCTGCGTCGTCAGGCCATCACACATTTATCATAATGGCCACAGAGTATTTTACCAAGTGGGTGGAAGCAATTCCGCTTACCTCTACGACAGGACCCCGCATTGTGGAGTTCATTTTGCATAACATCATATGTCATTTTGGTATTCCATCCAAAATAGTCTCGGATAATGGGACGCCTTTCAAGAACAAAGACGTGCGTGCTTTGACCACAAAGTACAAGATTCAGCACAACTTTTCAACACCCTATTATCCGCAGGCGAATGGGCAAGCAAAAGCGTCAAACAAAATGCTAGTTGCCATCCTTAAAAAGACCATCGCAGACAGTCATAAGGATTGGCACATTCAAATCCCACTTGCCCTATGGGCCTATCGCACTAGCATTCGGACACCCACTGGGGCCACTCCATTTTTGCTCGTGTATGGCTCCGAGGCAGTCATGCCTCTAGAGTTGGAGATTCCTTCCCGTGCATATCAATGCGGGAGTTCATCGATGATGACTACGTGCGGAGCCCGGTTAGACCAGCTTACGTTGCTTGACGAACGACGCGTTAATGCTCTCGAGCATTTACGTATTTATCAAGAGCGACTTAAGAAAGCTTACAACATGAAAGTTCACCTCAGGGACTTTCGGGTTGGTGATTTGGTTTTGAAGGAAAACCAACAGAATTCCAGTTTGCCATCCCACCTAAGGGACAAGTTTGCGGCAAATTGGTTAGGTCCATATGTCATTGATAGCAAAATAGGACCCGAGACATACCGGCTAGCTTCTCTTGACGGTATCAAGGAAAAAGAACCCTTGAATATCAGTCATTTGCGACCATTTCATATCTAAGAGAGCCAAATCCCAAAAATGCTCCAAGGATTCTTGCAAATCGCTTGGTCAATCCCAAAATGCTCCAAGGATTCTCGCAATCGCTTGGTCAAATCCCAAAAGGCTCCAAGGATTCTTGCAATCGCTTGGTCAATCCCAAAAGGCTCCAAGGATTCTTGCAATCGCTTGGTCAATCCCAAAAGGCTCCAAGGATTCCCAAAATCGCTTGGTCAATCCCAAAAGGCTCCAAGGATTCAAAATCGCTTGGTCAATCCCAAAAGGCTCCAAGGATTCTCAAAATTGCTTGGTCAATCCCAAAAGGCTCCAAGGATTCTTGCAATCGCTTGGTCAATCCCAAAAAGGCTCCAAGGATTCATAAAATCGCTTGGTCAATCCCAAAAGGCTCCAAGGATTCTTGCAATCGCTTGGTCAATCCCAAAATGCTCCAAGGATTTCCACAATCGCTTGGTCAAAAATCAAGAAAATTCAAAAACAACAAAAATCATCAAAAACAACAAAAATTTGCATCTCATTTCTAGGCATACTCAAATTCATCAATAGAGAGTTCTTCTCGCACTTCATCTTCATATTCACAAAAATCAATCCATCAAAAATACAAAAATACATAGATGCATTAAAGCATTGCATCCATACATCGCATATTTGTGGTCATATAGGTCAAAGGCACCATAGGCTGTAATTGCTCTACTAGTCCATCTTGTTCCACACTGTTCCATTTTACAAAAACAACAAAAACACCATGCATTGTTTTTACCACACTAGAGTCAGTGGTCTTTTAATGTATCAAGAGTTTTCGTGATTCAGTCATCCTTTTGCTCTTTAGCCATGTAATGTATCAAGTCAAACAAATTTTACGAAGGTAGAGTTACACTTGAAATACACCTTGTTACGTAACATCCCAACACAAATTAAAACACATAAAAATTCCCAAGTTGTGTAAACGAAAGATGAAACCTGCACAGTAATCCAGGTCACCATAAGCGAAACGGTTATCTTGCTCATCCCCATGTGCGAATGACCCCAAGAATGCTGAGAGTTGGCAAAAGGACAAGCATCCTCCCTACCCAATTCCCTAAGAATCCCTAGTTCTCAAATAGTTGCAAAACATCAAAAATTTGCAAAAAGTCAAAACATCAAAATTTGACATCCTACAGTGCACACATCAAAAGGCACAAACAATAGTGATTATCGTCACTCCATATCCCCAATCCCTTGCTCAAAAGAAAAACAAATCAAAATAAACAGTGATCTTATCACTACAAACGAGCAAGTATCCCAATACAATTGAAGAAAAGAAGGGAGTTGAACTTGAATCCCTGGAACTCTCAGCATTCTAACAGGTCATGAGGCAAGCCTCAGTACCGGTTTGGTTGATAGCCTATCGGTCACTGGCGGTAAACTTCTCGCATGACGATATATCTATCACATTAACTTGTGTACAGATCAATATTTGCATGTGGATGAGCTAGCTTATGGTATCCTGGATAACACCGCAGATTAATCTAACTAAATACAACAAAGGAGTTAGTGGAGCTAATTAGGTGATCCTCAGTACAGGTTCGGTTGAAAGCCCATCTGGCATCGGCGGTATCCTGACAAATACCACATAAATGAACTCAATTGCACACACAAGGATGTGAAATAGCTTGGTCAAAAACAAGTCCGATTCATACCTTGTTCAAAAGTCTTGTAAGATAAAGTACAGTCATGGCTAGTAAGTTAAAACCGTCTGAGTCTCAGAAAACCTTGGCTACATTTCTAAACCAACTGCGCTACTTTTCATCCTTACAATACCATCAGAAAATACAAAAAAAAGAAAAACCACATGTATACATACAAAGTCATGCATCACAGCAATCGCCTAAAAGACAAAATAATAGAGTTCTAAACAGTCTATGGTGCCATAGCCAAACACCACAAAGTCCATCCATCCATTTCATTTCTATATATCACATACATTTGCATTCATCACAACATATGCATCCATCAAAATAAATCAACATACAACAATCGCATTTATTATACCATATGCATCCATCAATATAAAATAGCATGCATCCATCAACATCAATCATTATGCATACCATAATATCATGACATATACACAAAGAAAGAAAATCAAAACAACAAAAACATCATAAAAATGCAACACAAAAACCATAGCAATAAGTTGTCGGACACAAGTGCTCTTGCACTTAACCTCTTGGCATAAAGAAAATCGATGTCGGGGCTCAAATTGTCACTTTCCCACTTCCCCAAGAAGGCTACCATAGCTGGACCGCTCCACGGGAAGACGGGTTTTTGATGATTTCACCCCATTATGGCATCACCAAAAGGGTTAACACCCACCAAAAATAGGTCCAAATGTCGAGAAATTGCACGTGCTTAAACGGTAAAACATCTAAAGGCACCCTAACCTAAGTCATCTTGGGTCAAGCGACTCGTCGCTTTTCTCACGAAGGTCATTCCCTCATCGATTCGTCGCTTGAGGGGGTAGTCACACTTAGTCACCAATCAACAAACACACACCCAATCAGGGCAATGGCATGCATTCAAAGAATCATTGACAAAGACAATCACGCTCCTGCTTGGGGCAGTAAACAAGCAATCATTAAATTGATCAAACACTTGGCATTCCCGAAGCATGAACACAAGGTTCCCCCTGTGGACAAAAGGTTACGCCCTTTGCCTAATCATGACTGATCAATGTCCAAGCTCAAGTCACACCTCACCAAAATAGGTTAACACTTGAAATCAAATTCCTTAGCTCGTCAGAAGCAAGGATTCAAGAATGCATGCCCTTTCCATACTTGGGGCATCAAAAGTTGGTTAGGTTACCAAGAAACCCTAATCATTAGTGCTTTGGTCATCTATTTTTGCTCAGCACTGCGTCACCCGTAGCGCTTCCCAAAAAGGGGCATCTGTAGACACCAAAACAACACCAATCTGATTAAGTGACTACAAACACTGATCGCATTGACATACACAGCTTTCAGGGCAGCCCTCAGAGGTCAAACAGTGGTCCTAGCCACTCACATAGCAGTTTAGAAGGTCGAAAAGTGAGCAGAACAAAGTTGGTCGTTTTAACAAGCCTTTAATCTAAAGCGAGTCTTTAACAAACTTCAAGCCTCAAATCCTAAGTAAACTGTAAGCCTTGAGCAAAGAACAAATCTTAAGTCTTAAGCAAAGAACAAATCTTAAGCAAACTTCAAATCTTGGCAAACTTTAAGAGCAAAGGAACTTTGGCCTTAGGCGTCGCGAAATCGCGACGCTTCGGGGCTCAGAGGGGAACCTCGCCCAAAGTGTCGCGATTTCGCGACACTTCGGGGCTCGAGGGGAACCTCGCCCGAAGTGTCACGATTTCGTGACACTTCAGGGCTCGAGGGGAACCTCGCCCGAAGTGTCACGATTTCGTGACACTTCAGGGCTCGAGGGGGAACCTCGCTCGAAGTGTCACGATTTCGCGACACTTCGGGGCTCGAGGGGGAACCTCGCCCGAAGTGTCATGATTTTGTGACACTTCGGGGCTCGAGGGGAACCTCGCCCGAAGTGTCGCGATATCGCGACACTTCAGGGCTCAGAGGGGAACCTCGCCCGAAGTGTCGCGATATCGCGACACTTCGGGGCTCGAGGGGAGCCTCGCCCGAAGTGTCGCGATATCGCGACACTTCAGGGCCCAAGGGGAGCCTTGCCCGAAGTGTCGCGATATCGCGACACTTCGGCGCTTAAAGGCGGACTTCAGGCGACACGTCAGCAGACTCACATCAGTCATAGGCAACATTCCACCATTCAAGGCAGGCATTGACCAATCAGAGGCAGACATCGACCAATCAAAAGCAGGCATTAATATGACTCAATGACAAGTGGCAGTCGAGGACAGTCATTTATGGATATTTCCTTGCATGCGCGCGTAGGCGGGTAGGTTGGCCGTTGAGAGACTGTCACAGGCGCAGTCATGTAAGCCCTAGTCGTGGAGGACTTTTCTCCCTCTCAAGAAGGCATGGCCGCCACGTGGCGTCCCCACGTACCCTACTAAAAAGACCCCGTGGGTCTATAAAAGAGTGGACTTTCCCGCTCAAAGAGGGGGGTTAACGAGCATTTTAAAAAGACAACGAAGTGCTGTTAGAACTAAGACCCGATCACATTCTTTTGCAATTCACAAGTCTTCTGCACCTGTAATCTCTTTCACGAGGGAGGTTATTGGTGGCTTTGTTAGAAGCGTAAATCTGACTTTCGTACCCGATATTGGACACAGTGAACTACCAATTTGCCGACAACACATTATTTTTGGATCTTGAGCCAATTCCCAGTGGATTGGCGTCAAGGTCGAATTTTCACGGGGCGGTCCGCTTGGGCACCCCACGCACGTTCTTCGTTAGTATAATACATGCTGTTTTAGAATATATTTGTTATATGTTCGAATATATGCTGTTTTAGAATATATTGAAACAACAGTATACGTGATATATGTTCGAATATATGCTATTTTCAAATGCTTTAAAATAGTAGCTTATGTTTTCACGGTCGGATATATATCTTTTCATCAACAGAGTTCGAATATATATATTTTGTCATCATATATAGATATATCTTTTCACGTTGAGATTAGTCGTTATAAATACCTCTTGCATTGCATTAATAGTTAACGGATCTATCTTGCATCGTGCTTTGAACGTCTCACAACTGCACTACTTTTTTTATTGCATGTTGTCCTGCATTATGTTCTGTCCTCTTGTTGCAGGTGCTACTAACGCCCTTTTCATGTCTCTGAACGCAGGATAAACAGCAGCGAGCAAAAGCTCGTTAACATCAGCGGCGGCAATACGTTGGCCCGCCCACTTTGCATGTGGGCATGCGGAAAGAAGACCATTATTCATGATTGTAACTGAGAATGTATAACCGAAAAGATGTATTGTAACCGAGTTGTAATTAATATATAAAGGGTTGTGCTCCTACTTTCTCTGTATATTTTGTCTCAATTTGATTACGTGCTCTCGTTTCATGCATAGAGTTAATTCTGTTCTTATTACATCTGAATATTGCTTCCTTCCAAAATCTCATGCTTTCAAAATCAAATCTACCATAGATTTCCAATCACTCCGAAGAGGGGCGATTAGGACTGTAGTAGTGTGGAAGGGGATGCCCGGAGGCAGGCCGCCCGTCGTTTGGGGCCTGATTTTGGCACCAATCCACTTGGGATGGGTCCAAAACCTCTTGTGGGGTATTGTCAAAAAATTGGGTGGGATATTGTGGCCAAATGTTGAGTTTTGGTTCTAGATTCATACTTCCAATGACCACCCTATGACCTCTTCTCCAAAAGAGATCAAGGATGTGAAAGACACAACTCAAAAGGGTGTGGGTGTGAAAATAAAATGACAACACTTCATTGCTCTAAAAATGCTCTTCTCTGTATTATTTGGGGTGAGGAAACTCACCAATTTATAGACCTGGAGGTCTCTTAAAATGGGCATGCAGAGGTGCCACTTGGCAATCATGCCTTCCCAGGGGGAAGGAGATTCCTCCATGAATAGGGACTTCATGACTGCCCTTTTAATTGCCTCTAATGCTCGAAAATGCTCACCCACACTCCCATGTGATGAAGGAAGCGTTAAGTGGTGGATCTAAGCTGCCATTTGACAAGATTTGACTTTTTTCCCATCAAACTTGCAATTCGCCCCACCTTGGAGAGAATTTGGAATTCGTCTCGGGGTGGGGTGAATCCCAGTTTGAATTCATCCTTGGGTGGAAAAGATATTGAGCAAAGTGCCTGAAAGTGCCAAATTGATTTTTGACCTTCCAAAACTACTGTGAGAGTGGTTAGGACCACTGTTTAACCTCTGGGGGCTGCCCTTGGGGCTGTGTGTGTCAATGCAATCATTGTTTGTAGTCACATAATTGGATTGGTGTTGTTTTGGTGTCTACAGATGCCCCTTTTTGGGATGCATTGTGCATGGCACATCGTCAAGCAAAAATAGATAACAGAAGCACTAATGATTAGGGTTTCTTAGTAACCTAACCAACTTTTGATGCCCCAAGTATGGAAAGGGCATGCATTCTTGAATCCTTTCTTCTGAAGAGTGAAGGCACTTACTTCAAGTGTTAACCTTTTTTGGTGAGGTGTTACTTGAGCTTGGACATTGATCAGTCATGAATAGGAAAAAGGCGCAACCTTTTGTCTATGGAACCTTGAGTTCATGATTCATGAAATGCCATGTGATTTGATCAGTTTGTGATTATTGCTTGTTTACTGCCCCAAGCAGGAGTGTTAGTCTTTGTCAATGATTATTTGAATGCATGTCATTTTCCTTAATTGGGTGTGTATTTGTTGATTGGTGACTAAGTGTGACTACCCCCTCAAGCAACGAATTTATGAGGGAATGACCTTCATGAGAAAAGTGACGAGTCGCTTGACCCAAGATGACTTGTGCGAGGGTGCCTTCAAATTTTTTAGTGTTATATGTGCGTGCAGTTTTTTGACATTTAGACCTATTTTTGGTGGGTGCTAACCCTTTTTGGTGACACTTTTCAAAGCTAAAATTTGCAAAAATTCGTTCTCCCATGGAGCGGTCCAGCTATGGTAGCATTATTAGGGAGTAGGATAGTGACAATTTGTGGCCCTAACATCTATTTTTAATGCCAAGAATTTCAGGTTCCAAGGTGCCTTCCTTCAGCAATGTTATTGCTATTTTTGATTGGATTTTGACCCTTTTGGTGACGCCACTTGGGGATGAAATTCTCAAAATCCGTCCTTCCGTGGAGTGGTCTAGCTATGGTAGCCTTATTAGGGAGGATTATAGTTAGGATTTGTGACCCCAACATCCATTTTACATGTCCGAGATGTCAAGTGCAAAAGCACTTTCATCGAAAAAGTTTATTAGTTGTTTTGGTGCATTTTTATTCATTTTTTTTGTTGTTTTTGAAACTTTTGTCTTGAATTCATTTTGGGGTGGGAGGAATTCCATATTAGTATTCTTCCCAGGGGGGTATGAGTTCTAATCAAAGTGCTCATCCTAGGGAGGAATGAATATAAGATCAACAAGCCTATTTAAAGGTCCAAACTAGGGTTTGGGCTCATTTGCATTCAAATTTTCTTGCGATTTGGAGCTCTAAGGAGGAGGAGGTTAATTCTGTGAAGCATTGCCAAATTTCTCCCAACATCATGAGTGCACAAACCAGATCGAGCGACGGAGTTGAAGCAAGACCAGTAAGTGCTTCTCCTCGTTTATTTGCTTTTGTTTGTATTTTTAAAGTTGCAAGTTAGTTGTTTATTTTTCTTTGTTATGTTGTTTTCCAAATGAAAATTGAAACCCTAAAATTTAGTTGCACACAAACCAAGACTTAGCTTAGAACTGAATGAAAAACGTAGTTTAAACCTAGGTTGAAATTTTATTTTTCTTTTTAAAACGGAACAGAAATTTACTTTTCGCTTTACACTAAAGTAAACCCTAGGAAAAATTTTGATTTTGCTAAACTAAAACCCTAGGATAAACTGAATGCAAACCCTAGTTTTTTTAGGCTGAACTTGTTAGTTTTAAAACGTAGGTGCAAACCTTAGGTAAAAAAAAACTGTTATTTTAATTTTGTTTTGCTTGTGCAGACTTTGTTAGTTTTAAGCTTAGAATACAGAAACCCCAAGACTGACAACTATTTTTTTTTTTTTTTGAAATTGTTTTTGAATTTTTTATACTGTTGTCAGTTTTAAACTTAGAGTACAGAAACCCTAAGGCTGACAAACTATTTTTGCATTGAAATTTTGTGAATTTTTGTTGCTTTTGAGCTATACATTTTTATGCAGTGTTGTATATTCATGTTATTGTTGTGCAGTTTTTCATGATTTTAATGTTTGTGTTGTCTTCTTTTGCAGGTTGTGAAGAGCCGGTATCACGTTCCTACTGCTTTTGCTGAAGTGCGGGAGGTGCTAACTGTGGCTGACTGGGAGTGGCTTGATGCCCTTGGGCTCAAGCAGGTGACTCGGTTGGAGTCTGTGGTCAGGGATTGGGCCTATCTGATGGCCCTTATCAACCTATGGGATCCACGGACCAACACCTTCCATCTCCCAATAGGGGAGATGATAGTGACCTTGGAGGATGCCTATCGGATCTTATGGATTCTGATAAGTGGACTTTCGATCAGGATGACATCGCATGATCAGCGGATAGCTGTACTGATACAATGCTTCAGGAATGGGGAGGAGCTAGGTGTGGAGAGCCTAGTGGAGAGGGCTAAGGGTGACAACCTGATTTGTAGGATTTTGGTGTGATGGTGGCTAGAGAAGGGGGTGTTGGGAGTGAGGCATGTAGTACTTATGGGCCTCATTTCCAACATGCTGCTACCTGACTCATCAGGTGCGAGGTTCCTGTGGAACCTATTGGATGTGGTTTGTCGACTAGTTGAGTGTTTGACGGAGGCACTATTGATCATGAGGTGGGGAAAGACGTTGCTAGCATAGCTCTATGGGGAGTTGTACAAGATCCACTCCCAGAGGTGAAAGGGGATTAGCTATAGCTATCTATTACAGAGCTGGGCTTGGGAGCACATAGCAGTGGAGAGGCTGATAGGGTTGCCATGGATGACTCGGGAGGAGATGGAGGATAAGGATATAGGCTACGTGGATCTATGGTGGTAGTTTGGGGAGCAAGAATAGAGTAGGTGGTGGGCAGGTGTTGTAGGGAACTATGTCGATGCCTTCACTTAGCTTGCCCCAGGGGAGGTTTTCTGGCACCCCTACTAGGATTGTCTAGCCTGGATTGAGGCTGGAGAGTGGCTTCAATGGGTACATAGGGGGTGGTGGCTGATCGGGTGACATGGGACTAAGCATGAGTTCTTCCCTTACAATCGGGTGACACGATAGTTTGGGGTGCACTAGGGGTTGCCTAGTGAACCCATGGTTTATCGTCGTCGAGGGGATGAGAGGACTCTAGAACAACTAGTCATTGTGCCACTTGGCAAGGATTCTAATGTGGTGATTGACGTCCTAGATGTGGACAACATTCAGACTACTATAGAGTATGACTAGTGGTGGACACTACGACGATTGCAATGCGAGGGGCCACTGGGAGGCGCAGAGGTGGTAGCAACAGGTGGGGAGGGTGTCGAGGCACCAGGAGATGATTGGGGAGATCTGTTGGAGGATGCGGACATGGTGGAGGTGGATGGTATGGATGTAGATCTTGGGGTTCTGGATTAGTCAGAGACGTAGAACATCGCGGAGTAGTGGGATCTAGAGTAGGCTATTGTTCCAGAGATGCCCATGCCTCAGGTAGATTTAGAGGACATGGAGTTAGGGTTACATGCTAAGAATGCATGATTGGCGGAGCTACTACGGAGGTGATATGAGGAGATGGGGGAGGCTCTACAAGAGAGGGATATCTTGCAGGCTTAGCTAGCAAAGTGGGAGAATGCATGGGTTGTGCACCATCGATAGGAGGGGGATACCAATGCTGCATGGGAGAGGGATCTCCTACAGACACAGCTGGTGCAGTGCAATGATGTAGTCATGATGTACCATTGGTGGGAGGTGGAGTGGTGTCAGTACCAAATGGATTTGGAGGGAGAGATCATCTGCCTCAGGGGGTAGGCACCTGAGCCCTCTTGAGGTGGCTCATCATGCCGAATGAGGGGTAGTGATACTGAGTAGTCAACATCATCTCCTCACAGGCGATTAGATGAGGGGGGGTCAAGTAGGCATGATGTGGAGGCTAGCGATAGCCACCCTAAGGGGTCCCATAGGACTCACACCACGGGGGGTAGTTCTCGTCGCACCGATCCTACGTGATCATGGTGGTCGATGCCCTAGGCTTAGGGTTTTTGGGTTTTTGGATTTTGGTGGGGTCATATGACCAGTTATTGTAGCTTGCAGGTATTTTTGATGATATATATATATATACAGATGATTTTATTTTTTGTTACACATGTGTCATGATTTGATGTTATGCCTAATGATTGATGAATGTGTACGTGTACATATTAATTTACATTGATGGATGCACATGTTATGATGTATGTGAATGTTGCTTAATGTATATGATATGCAAATGGAATGGATGAATTGAATTTGTGATTTTTGGCAATGGCACCATAGACTATGCAAAACTGATGGCTTTTTGTCCTAGGCAAGTGCTGTGGTAAATGACTGTTCATGTATGCATGTAATTTTTTTGTATTTTCTGATGGGGAAGCGAGGATGGAGGATGGCACAGTTGGTCTAGAATGTAGTTAGGTTTTTTGAGACTCATATGTGTTAACTAACTATCCAAAACTATATTTTATCTTACAAGAATTTTGAACAAGGTATGAATTGAACTTTTCTTTGACCAAGTTATGTCCCATCCCTGTGTGTGCGATTGAGTTCATTTATGTGGTATTTGTTAGGATACCACCAGTTCTAGATAGGCTATCAACCAAACTTGTACTGAGGATCACCTAATTAGCCCCACTAACTCCTTTGTTGTATTTAGTCAGATTAATCTGCGGTGTGATCCAGGATACCATAAGCTAGCTCATACACATGCAAACATTGATCTGCACACTAGTTAATGCGACAGATATATCGTCATGTGGGAGGTTTACCACGAGTGATCGATAGGCTATCAACCAAACCGATACTGAGGTTTATCTCATGACCTTCTGAATGCTGAGAGTTCCAGGGATTCAAGTTCGACTCCCTTATTTTCTTTAATTGTATTGGGATACTTGCTCTATTGTAGTGATAAAAATCACTATTTATTTTTGTTATATATATATTTTTTTTGAGTAAGGGATTTGAATAATGAGTGATGAGGATCATTATTTTTTGTGCCTTTTGATGTATGCACTTCGGTTATGATGTCAAATTTTTGGAGTTTTGACATTTGCAAATTTTTAGGATGTTTGCAACTGTTTGAGAACTTGGGATTCTTGGGGAATTGGGTAGGGAAGATTATTGTCCTTTTTCCAACTCTCAGCATTCTTGGGGTCATTCGCACAGGGGGATGAGCAAGATAACCATTTCGCTTATGGTGACCTGGATTGCTTTGTAGGTTTCATCTTTTGTTCACACAACTTGGGAATTTTTATGTGTTTTAATTTGTGTTGGGATGCTATGTAACAAGGTGTGATCCAAGTAGAACTCTACCTTTGTAAAATTTGTCTGAATTTGTATAGTATTTGGCTAAAAATCTATTGACAGCTGAATGATGAAAACTCTTGATACATTAAAAGTCAACTGACTATAGTATGGGAAAATATGTGAATGGCGTTTATTTGTAATGGACTATTTATAAAGCAAAAAAATATGAAACAAGATGGATTTGCCAAGTAATTACAGTCTATGGTGCCCTGACTTGGATGCCCACAAATATGCAATGTATGTGTACGATGCCTAATGCAACTATATGTTTGTTTTTGATGGATTGATTTTTATGAGTATGAATATGAGTTGCAAAAAGAGTTATTTATTTTTGTGATGATTTTGAGCATGTATAGAAATGAGATGCAATTTTTTTTTTTTTGTTATGTTTGATGATTTTGTTGGTTTTTTTTTTTTTTGATTTTCTTATTTTTAACCAAGCGATTGTGGGAATCCTTGGAGATTTTTGGTTTGACCAAAGGGGTAATGGGCACCTTTGGGGCATTTTGGGGATGACCAAGTGATTATGGGAATCCTTGGAGCCTTCTGGGGTGACCAAGCGATTATGGGAATCCTTGGGACCTTTTGGTTGGGTTGTGGCTCTTCTAGATATGGAATGGCTGCAAATGGCTGATGTTCAAGGGTTCTAGCTCCTTAATTCCATCAAGAGAGGCTAGCCGGTATGTACCAGGTCCTATTTTACTATCAATGACATAGGGACCTAACCAGTTTGCCATGAACTTGTATCTTAGATGGGGCAGCAAGCTAGAGTTATCTTGGTTCTCTTTTAAGACCAAGTCACCAACCTAAAAGCCCCTCAGGTGAACTTTCATGTTGTATGCTTTCTTCGATCACTCTTGATAGATACATAAATGCTCAAGAGCATTAAAACATCATTCATAGAGTAATGTAAGCTAGTCTAACCAATCCTTCCATGCAGTGTCATCATCCATGAACTCTTGCATTGAAATGCAGGGAAGGAATCTCCAACTCGAGAGGCATGACAACCTCGGAGCCATACACAAGCAAAAATAGAGTTGCCCCAGTGGGTGTCCGAATGCTAGTGTGATAAGCCCACAGGGCAAGTGGGATCTGAATGTGCCAATCCTTATGACTGTCTGTGACTTTCTTTTTGAGGATGGCAATTAGCATTTTGTTTGACGCCTCTGCTTGCCCATTTTCCTATGGATAATAGGGTGTTGTAAAACTATGCTAAATTTTGTAATTTGTGGTCAAAGCATGCACATATTTATTCTTGAATGACGTCCCATTATTCGAGATGATCTTGGATGGAATACCAAAATGATATATGATGTTATGCAAAATGAAATCTTCAATGCAGGTTCTTGTCGTAGAGGTAAGCAGAACTTCTTCCACCCACTTGGTGAAATACTTTGTGGCCGTTATGATGAACGTGTGATGACCTGACGATGTAGGGGAAATATTTCCAATTAGATCTAAGCCCCACTATGAAAATTACCAAGCCAACTGGATCGGTTGCAAGGCTTGGGAAGGTACGTGTG
This sequence comes from Wollemia nobilis, assembly GCA_028583015.1. Lineage (NCBI taxonomy): Eukaryota > Viridiplantae > Streptophyta > Pinopsida > Araucariales > Araucariaceae > Wollemia > Wollemia nobilis. The sequence goes on from JAQPPZ010003175.1 coordinate 35,821, forward strand.
TCAAATTAGCATGATGTTGACACTTCACGTACTTCCTTATATATGCGCAACAATCTCACTCTAAAGATGGCCAATAATAGCCCATGCAGAGAATGCGCTTGGTGATAGCCATACCACTAAAGTGGCCACCACATGTACCATCGTGCACTTGGGTTATCACCCAAGTGGACTCTTGTTGGTCCAAGCACCGAAGGAGAATCCCTTCATAGCTGTGATGGAACAAAATATCTCCTAACAAGACATGCTTTGCTGCTTTTTGCTTGAATGCTCATTTTGCAACATGCATCAATCCAAGTGGGAGGTTACCTAAATTGAGGTAGTCCCTTATGGGTGAATACCAATCCTGCTGATCATAAGCCTCGATGGTACGAACATCCAATCCCTCTTGAAGTTCATCCCTAGAAAATGCTAAGCAAGAAAGAACTTGTAAGAATAACGTTGTGTTGCTATTAAGGGGAGTAGGGGAGAACAAGTACCCACATGATGAGGCTTAGAAATGCCTCAATCATAACATGTTTTGAACACTAAAATTGCCTATAAACTCTTATGTTCAATATAATATGCTAGTAAAGTTGATTCAATATGCTGTGTATTAACTATTTGCATGATGAATGTATTTGAAGTACTATATTCTAATTTTTATAGCTTTTTGTATAAGTTTTATGTTGTTTTGTTATGACTTTCTACAATGAGATATGCTTAGATTAATAGTAGCACTTCACTAATCATGTTTTGATATGTCTTAAGCATTCATTTTATCTAAATCTGGCAACAGTTCAAGGAAACTATTACTATGCAGCAAAAACTGGGTTTTCCCATGTAAATTCTAGCTAGCTGCCAATGAATGGCAAGGCATGGAATTCACATGTGGAAAGAGATGAAGACCATTGGGATCTGATCCTGAGAAGTAACCCACATGATAAATGTAGAGGAAATAATTTAAAGAGCCCACATTTGTTCATTTTGAACTCTCTTCGGAATGAACAGATATCTTCGAAATGAGAAAACATAGTGTCTTCGAAATGAGCGGATCTTTGGAATGAGAACTGTAGTGTCTTTAGAATGAGAAGATCTTCAGAATTAGAACTGTAGTGTATTTGGAATGAATAGATATTTAGAATAAGAACTGTAGCATCTTCAAAATGAGCGGATCTTCGGAATGAGAATTGCAATATCTTCGAAATGAGCCACTTATCTTCGAAATGAAAATAGAATGTGCTTTTTGACTTATTGACCAAATTCTAACACTGGAAAAAGGGAAATAAATATTGAAAAGTATAAAGGGAAATATCTCAAATCTGACTTTTCTGTCCTTGCCGACCAAAGTCACCATTTATGGAAAGATCAAAAGATGATCTTCTTCTAGGATAAAAACCAGGAATTGCTGTAGCATAATAGGATTAGATCTTTTCAGCTTGTTAGTAAATATTAGGACATCTATAAATAGGGCTCTCATTCAGGTTGATCTAGTGGGAAGAGGTAGAAGAAAGAAAGTAATATAAAGTAAGAGGAATAGAATAGAGGAATCAATAATGGGTGATAGTCAAAAAGTGACTGTTACAGTCCTGTAATAGTTTCCAGTAGCATTATTGTAATCATGTTTTTGAATCAATAAAAGTATATTGTTTCTATTTTATATTGGTTGTAAATGAGTGTGATTAAGATCTAAAGAGAGAGACTCATACCTTCTTCTGGACAAAGAGGCTGGCCACTTCCAGACCTAGGAGGAGGACTAACAGTAGGTTTTTATTTTGATTTTGCTATAGCAGAATGAGTTGTAGAACTTGTCCTTTCATTCCTTTGTAAATAACTAATGATATTTGTAATATTAGTTTATTTTATGTTTTTTGATTAATTATTTGGTTGTAATCCCCACTTTCAGCAAAGCTTTCAATTTATTGTAGACTTTCATTCCCAGAATTTATTTTTTTTGGTAATTTCTTGCATTTTATGTTTTGCTGTCAACCCCTGCACAGAAGATTGACAACCTTTTGTTATAGAGCCTTGAAAGTTTTAATTTCCACATTAGAATTAGATTTTCATTACTGTAAAAGTAATTAGATTTTCCTTCTACAATTAGAATCAGACTTTCAATTCTACAACTATTATTTATGCAACATAATTAGGTCTCATTCTGCAATTGTAATTAGGACTTCATTTCTACAGTTAATGATTAGTTTTCAATTCTACAACTTAGATTAAGGTTTAATTCATGCAATTTAGATATAGGAATGTCCTAAAACCCCCCACACAATCGGTTTCACCAATAAAACCTATTGCTCTAGATTGACCTAAGTTATAGCCCTGTTTGCCCCTTCTTTCGCAGATAGCCTTGTACACAACCCTGGATTGACAAATTCATTGAGAATTAATGATGTGTATAATGAAAACACATCATTTTGGCACCATTTACAGGGATACGTGTTGCTAGAAGGTAACAAAAGCCCAATAACTATTAGTTAGACTAAACTATGAAAATTCAAGATAAAATCTGAATAGAACAATTGGTTAAAATAACAACTATTGACATATAATTTATGTCATTTAGAGTGAACATGAATGAGTAAGTCTAGGGATGAAAAAGGTAGAATTTCCCAAAAGGATCCTTGGATTGTTCCATTAAGGAGATATTCACACCTAAGGGCTGAATCACCTGTGTTTGAATTACAAAAAATATTGAAATAAAAATCACCAGTTTCACCATCACTAGAACATCCTGAGAAAGAAGAATCATCAGACTCATTATCAATAGAGGGTCTTAGACCTCTTGAGAGAGAAATTTGGATAAGTTTAACTAAGAAACTAGAAACTATGGCAGAGGGAGGCAATGGCAAACATGGCTGTCCATGATGAAGGAGATGATCAGGATATTCCTCAACCTTCCAAAACATTTGAATATCCTATTCGTTTGAATCCAACACAAAACTCTCCCATGAAGACTATTTCACCTTCAGTACTTCCAACCTTCCGAGGTGTTGTATCTGAAGATCCTGATTAGTTTTTATTTGAATTCAAGGTAGTATGTCAAACCTATGATTATGTAAATGACAATAAAAAACTTAAGGTTTTTCCCTCAACACTCAAGGACTCAGCATTACGCTGGTTCATGAGTTTAGAGCCAAATTCCATCCGAACTTGGGATCAAATGGAAACTATATTTTTAGACAAATATCAAGAGTATTGCCATGTAAGGAATAGGAAAGATGAGTTATTTAGGATTAAACAGGAAGATGATGAAACATTAGAAGACTATCTTGATAGGTTCTCCTTTGTTCAAAGGAGATGTGGACTTGTAGAACTAGAGTTATGCAAAACCATCTTTTTGAGAGGATTGCAAGATGAATCCAGAGACGTATTGGATTTTATGGTAAGAGGAGATGTAAATACTCTCCATAATGGGGAAATTATGGATCTCTGCAGGATTTACTCTCGCAATAATCAAAGAAGAAGAAAAAAAAATACAAATGGCACTGATGTGAAGGAATTAATAGAGGAACTTGCAAATTTTAAAACTGATATTCTAGTGCAATTAAACACAACTTTGGGGGAAATTTTTGCAAAAAAAAAAAACATAGAACCTTTGGCAGTTTATTGCCCAAGATGTAGAAATAAACATGCTTTGTAGGAATGTCCTTTGAACAAAACATTTATCTCAGCCATTTGTAGTATCTATTCAAAAAGGCATTCAACTGATCAATGCCACCTGCTACCACAACTCAAAACTATGTTAGAAAATCAGACTAAAGAACTAAACTATATTAGACCAAAACAAGGGGAAAATTTCTCTCAATACCAAAATCCCCCTCATTTTCCTACAAATTGGGGGCATAATCCTGGTACTATGCCTTGGGGACAATCAGAACCACCCCAACATCCTTGGAATTATCCTCAATGGAAAAATTTCCAAGAATGGCCACAAACAAATTGGAGTAATTCAGCCTGGAATCAGAATCAAAACAACCCATCATGGAGTCAAAAAAATCCATCATGGAGTCAAAACAATCCATCATGGAATCAAAACAATACACCCTAGAATCAGAATTAGACTAATCCACATTGGATGCAAAATCAACCACAATGGAATCAACAATACCAATCATATCCAAGACAGCAAAGAAATCAAGGTCAAAATCAACATTTGCTACCTGCACCTACTCAAAACTTTCAAGACAAACAAAACCAACCACAACAAACACAATAGGTGAAACAACCTCAACTTCCAGCTCAATCATTCACTAATCCAAACAACATGAGACATGCATCCCCTATCTATGTGGCTGAAGCTGAAGAAAATGTTGAGATCAATGTTATTTATTGTAGTAATATCCAACTTCGTTCAGGAAAAATTGTACCTGAACCCATTATTAGAAATTGAATCATTAGTTTTCTCTTCATATTCTTGGAAAATATATAATGTTTACATAAACTCCATTGAGGCAGTTTGAACCAAGCTAGGTGGTTCATAAACTGAATAAAGAAAACTACGTACCACTCCTATAATGTTGTTAACATAGTTAATGTAATATAAAATATGCTAAATATTCTAACATCCCCCCTTATTACATTAATGTTGACTACACATAGCATTGCGAAACAATTCAAATTTGACTCGAGCAAGCACTTTGGTGAAGATGTTTGCTATTTGCTCATTTGTGGGAATGTAGTGGAGCTAGATATGATGCTTTGGAACCTCATCTCGAATGAAATGACACCTAGTGTCAATGTGTTTGGTGCGATCATGAAAGATAGGATTCTTGACAAGATTCATAACACCTTGATTGTCACAAAATAAATGTAAAGGAAGTTTCTTTGGAAGGCCCATATTTGTGAGGATGCGACATAACCATATGATCTCGCAGACTGCTCCACTAGCTGCTCGATATTCTATCTCAGTAGAAGAGATAGCAACAACATGTTGCTTCTTGCTATGCCAAGAGATAGGACCAGATCCAAGGTGAAAAATGTAACCTGCAATTGATTTTCGGTCATCTATGGATCCAACATAATCAAATTCTATGTACCCTTGAAGATAGAACTTGTTGTTCTTTTTGTATTCCAGGCCGATATATGTCATACCACGGACATAGTGAAGAACTCTCTTTGCTGATTTCCAGTGGCTAACTTTAGGATCTTGCATGAATCGTGAAAGATAACCCACAACAAAACTAAGATCTGGCCTGGTGTTTGTGAGATAGATGAGACTCCCAATCAGTTGATGATAGAGAGTACTATCTATTTTAGGAGATTCATCGAATTAGGATAACTTAAGTCCTGCTTCCATTGGTGTGGATTTGGGCTTGCAGTCAGTTATTCGATACTTATAAATTAGAGTCTGGGCATATTTCTTTTGAGTAACTTGTAGGCAATGCTTGTATTGAGTTACTTCTAGACCAAGACAATAGTGGAGAAGTCCAAGATATGTCATTTCAAAAGAGGTATTGAGATCTTTCTTTACTATTTTGATCATACTCTCTAAACTGCCTGTTATGATCAGATCATCCACATATAGTACTAGAATTACTATGTTAGAACCATTGTTCTTGATATATAGATTAGGATCTGTAGGACTTCTGCTAAACCCATGTTGCACTAGGTGACTATCAATTTTGATATACCAAGCTCGAGGAGCTTGTTTAAGTCCATATAGATATTTGATCAGCTTACAGACTTTTTGTTCTTGCCCTTTAACTACAAAACCTTCAGGTTGAGTCATATAGACTTCTTCTTGTTGGTCACCATTTAAGAAAGCACTCTTTACATCCATTTGATGTAGCTTCCAACCAAATTGAGCTGACATTGCACATAGAACTTAAATAGTGGTCATTTTAATAGTAGGAGCAAATGTCTCTTCATAGTCTATGCCTTCTCTTTGTGCATAGCCCTTTGCAACAAGTCGGGCTTTATATTTATCTATTGCACCATTTGCCTTATATTTGATCTTGAATACCCATTTGCAACCAATGGGTTTCTTTCCTGAAGGCAAATTCACTAACTTCCAAGTTTGATTTTTCATTAGAGATGTATGTTCTACATCCATAGCAGTTTTCCATTGATCTTTACTGAGTGCATCTGAGACTGATGTGGGTTATTTTTCATCTAGTATTGTCAGATAAAATTTTTCATCTTCCATATATATATCCTCATCTTCTTCTACATTCACAGATAAATCATCAAAATGTTGACAAAGGTCATCAACATCTGTTACTGATGTTGCATCATCTGCTCTTTTGTGTTGAGTCATACTACGAGTAGAGGGTCGATCTAGAGTTAGATCTGGAAGTGATGTCAATTTTGAATCTTGCAATGTACTAGTATACCATTTAGGAACCTTCTTCTGAGGAGGTGCTACTTCTTTCTTAGGTTCATCTTCCTTAAGGTATACAAGTGTGTTATTTTATGTGAAAGTTTCATCAAATACTACATCTCTGTTGATGTGTGTTTTCTTGGTTATAGGATCAATCAATCGATATCCTTTTGAATACTCATCATAACCAAGAAATATACATTTTTGAGTTTTCTCATCTAGTTTCCTTCTTTTTTGTTTAGGAATATGCATAAAATCTTGGCATCCAAAAACTTTTAGATGATAAATTGAGGGTTTCATACCACTACAGGCTTCTTGTGGAGTTTTTCCTTGTAGAGCCCTTGTAAGTGCTCTATTTAGTAGGTAAGATGTTGTGTTTACTGCTTCTGCCCAGTATTATTTTTCTAAATTTGCTCCTTTTAACATACACCGACTCATTTCTACTATGGAGCAATTTTTCCTTTCTAAAACTCCATTTTGCTATGGTGTATATGATGTAGTGAGTTGTCTCTTAATCCCATGTTTTTCCAAAAATGCTAAAAATTCCTTGGAAGTGTATTCCCCCCCTCGATCTGAGCAGAGGGTTTTGATGGAACAACTTGTTTCCTTCTCAACTTGTCTCTTGAACTGATGAAAGTAGAGAAGAGCTTCGACTTGAGTGCAAGGAAGGAGACCCATATTTTGTGGGAGTAGTCATCAACAAATAGCTGAAAATACCTCTTTCCACCATGACTGGTTGCGAAAGGACCGCACAGATCTGCATGGATTAACTCCAAAGGTTTCTTAGAGTGAGAAGAACTTGTCTCAAATGGAACTCGATGTTGTTTCCCTACTAGACAATCTGAGCATACTGGGAGAATGGATGAAAGCTGAGGAAGCCCTTTGACCATGTCATATTTGCTTAATTCAAGTAAATACCCAGAACTAAGGTGCCCATATATTTTATGCCATAAGGAAGTAGCTACTGTTGTAGTGGCAATGAGGGCAGTGTGGGATGTAGAAACTGTATCCAAGATGAATAATCCATGTTTGTAGGAGCCAGTGGGAATGTTTTGACCTTGGTGACTGATGAAACATCTCTTTTTTCCTTTTTTAACTTGAAAAACAACATTCATATTTCTATCTAGCATCTGTGGAACAAATAATAGATTGTTGGCAAGGCTAGGAACATAGAGAACTTTCTCTATGGCACAGTCACCATCAGGGAGAGTGACTATAACATCCCCTTCACCTTGTACATGATAGACCTGATTGTCTGCAATAGTGACAGGTTTGCCTTCTCGTGCATGAAAGGTTTGAAACCAGGACTTGTTCCAAGTCATATGTTTGCTTGCTCCAGAATCAATATACCATACAACATCTAATTTGGAAGAGGCAGTATGGGTCATGAGCACCTTATGTGCTCTTTCGAAGTCATTATCTGAAGATGAATTAGAATCATCTGAATGAGAATCTGCATAAGAAACATGAACCTTTTTTTTTTTACGTTGCTGGGGATATTTCTGCTTCCCCTTGCCTTTCTTATTTTGTGAGGGATCATTCTGTTGTTTTTTTTTGAACCACCAACACCTGTTGGTATCATGATTGTTCATATCACAGATCTTGCAATATTTATATCACTGGAGATTGGGCTTGCCTTTGCCTTTGGAAGAAGACCCTCCCTTCTGCAATTGTCCTTGCTTGTGACCATTTTGATGGGTGGAAATAGCAGTGGTAGGTTCCTCATATTTCTGTACTTGATTGGCTTCTTTAGTTTGAAGCAAATTAGCCAATTCAACAAAAGTTAATTTTCTGCCAGAAACATTGAATGAAGTGATAAAACTTTTGTAAGATGGTGGGAGTGCCCTCAAAATAACAGATGTCAAAAGATCATCATCTATGGGTTTTCCCATAGTATTGAGTTTAGCTTTAAATTCTGCCACTTTGCAAAGAAACAATTCAACAGTTTCCCCTGAATTCATATTGAGATTGTGAAGCTAGGTTTGTAGGTGAAGGATAGTGGAATTATTCTTTCCTTCATACACAGTAATCAATGTTGCCCAAGCATCTTTACTGGTTGTGGCATCACAAATATGAGGTTGGACCTCATCTGTTATGGCAAGTAACAAAAACATAAGGCCTTTCCTGTCTTGATCATCAAATGTATCTTGATCTGTCCCTGTTGTGGTGGGACGAGAGGTAGTGCCACTGACGACATCCCATAATTTTTTGATTTGAAGAATGGCTTTCATTTTATGCTTCCATGGTACAAAATTGGTGCCTTTGAGCAATTGGGCATCTGAAAGATACTTGTGCACTGTAGCCATTGTTTAGGGTTATTTATAGCACCAAATGGTCCCCTTTTCAATATACCGTTGCTAGGCTAGTTATACTTGAACTGAATCAAAACAATACCCGCCCTTATGTGAGGGAGACTATAGGTATTATGAAGATCAGAATGGTATGTGGAACATATGCAGTACTAAAAAAGATTGCTTTGTTGATGGCACCTACCTTAGAAAGATAGGAATCCGCATGCGTGGGGCGTAACTTCCCCTAAACACTTTGGAGTCCAGGACTTTTGTTAGGAGTTACGCCTAAACACAATAGCAATGGGGGTAAAAAATTCACTCAAAGAGATGTTAATGATGCCTACCTGAGAATATTCAGAAGAAGAATAATCAGTTGGAGGTAATTAAGTCAAAAAACAAAACTAGGAGAAAATTAGTGTTGGTGAGAGAACATCAAGTAGATGATCAATGAAGATCCTTGTGCAAAGAGATAACTGCTTTTGGAGAACCCTGGGGCAACATGTGCTGATAGAAGTAGTGGATGCATTGATGTAGATGATTTTTAATTGCAGAGAAAAAAATGCAATAATCAAACAAGCATGCTCACAAAGTGCTTCTCACATAGGTGTCGGGTTCAACCAAAAATGCACCCAAATTTGACAAAAGAAGGTTTCGAGTAAAATCGAAAATGCACCTTTGAGTTGCTATCTATGCCTTTTTTTGAGGGTTTGAAATTTTGAATTCCCCCCTCTATATTGTAAGAAGGGAGTGCAAAATAGAGTATATATCGAAATTTTCCCAATATGACTTTTAACAATTGCTTTTGAAAAAAAAAAGCAATTTACATGTCTTAAAATGTGTCACCAAAACTTCTTGGGGCATCAATAGGACCCTCGAGGCATCAAAATGCCCTCCTTAGGCATCACAAGGCCCTCAAGGCATCAAAAAGACCCACGGGGTGTCAAAATGCCCTCCTCGGGAGTCATCTTGGCAGCAACTTTAGCAACTCGAAGGGGTTTGAAACCCCAACCACCCTATGCCAAAAAACTTAAGCAATCATGATCAAAACCACCATGGCCACTATGTTGTGTTTGTTTTCACGATGACGTATTTGTATTTGACCTCCAAACACAACAATTGCAATGGGAAAAAAAAACACGTGCACCAAAGAACTTTTGAAAAAATTTAAATGAAAATTTGACACAAAGGGATGGCCATATTACCCAATGTCCTTCACTACTCCTACGTCTGAAAAAAATGGAATACAGAGTCCGTTATTGCATTTTGAAAAAAAATCTCCTGCGTGCGAGCACCTGCTTCTATGTGGGCATGCGCTCGGGGTTTTGGACCCCAAGAGGGCAATGCGGACCGATTTCTGACAATGAAGATGACGACGATGACGTGGACGTGGACATGCACACCTACACAAAACACTAAGCCACCCTCAGTCTGCAAATCCACTGATGGCTCAAAAATTATTTGCTCCTCTTTTGTGGTGTTGCCTTTGCTACGAAAGCTTCTTCACGTTGTTTGAAGTGTAGAAAAATAACTGGCCCCTTTCCGTCTAGTTTGCTTTACCAGAAATGGAGAATCCAACACCATCGTGAAAGCCTCTTCAAATGGAGAATAGTTCGGCATCAAAAATTTGGAAAGTAGCAGGATCATGTCAGTGCTAGTAATCCATCTTTGTCTTCAGTGCTCTCAGTGTCTCAAAGAATGCATCGTCTGGTAATGGAGTGAATCTAGTAATGGAGTGCCTGAATAGCACATTGCCCATAACCAAATAAAAATTCACATTGCCCAAAAATCATTCAATGCTCTGATGCCATATTAGAAACTGAATCATTAGTTTGCTCTTCATATTCCTAGAAAATATATAAGGTTTACATAAACTCCGTTGAGGTAGTTTGAACCAAGCTAGGTGGTTCATAAACTGAATAAAGAAAACTACGTACCACTCCTATAATGTTGTTAACATAGTTAATGTAATATAAAATATGCTAAATATTCTAACACCCATTTCCAATAAAAGAAAAGAAAATGAAAAACAAGAATCCTTGGAACCAATTATAGTGGAACCAACAATAGAGAAAGAAGAAGAAAAAATAGAACCACAGGTAGAACAATTACCTTCATCAAGGATAATTCTATATCTTGAAAGATTCAATACCATAGCAAAAAATTCTGAATCAGACCTGGTCAAGGAACTTAAAAAGTTAACTATATCATTGCCCTTATTGTAAGCCATTAAGGATATACCAATGATTAAAAGTATTGTTCAATATTTGTGCATTAGAAGAGTAGGAAAGAAAAAGAAGGCATTTCCCAAGACTATTCAGATTGAGGGAAAGATAGCTGATCTCTTATCTGGGAAACTATTACCTCCAAAGTATAGTGACCCAGGAAGTCCAGTTATCACAGTTACTATAGGTTCAGTACCAATATAAAATGTATTAGTAGATCTAGGAGCTGCAATAAATGTCATGACCAAGGATATAATTAAACAATTACAGCTCAAACATCTCAGCCCCACATTTACAGTTTTAGAAATGGCTGATAGGCCAGTTGCAAAACCTGAAGGTATCATTGAAGATGTTCCTATAAAAGTTTCATCTTGGGAATTCTCTACAGATTTTTTGGTTTTACAACCAAGAAATTCAACACATGGATATCGCATCATTTTAGGACGACCTTGGCTTGCAACTGCAGCAGCCTTCATAGACTGCAGATCTAGAAAAATGACTATTTCAAATGGTATTGATCTAAAACAGATATCTCTGTATCCTCCTGCAAGACCATCCAACAATTTCTCATGTCAGTTATGGTTTCCTAATTTAGATGAAGAATCAGAGGAGGTTATTTCCACACTAGCCACCTTGGTAGTAAGGGAACACATAGAAGACCTCCATGACATAGAAAACTTAGAAAATTAAACTATCCTAATGAATGTTCTGCATGAACAAATGTTAGAAGAAGAAGCAATAAATATCTAGCAATTGTTAAGGAATGAGGAGAACCAAAATTTTGAAGGTGAACCATCTGTACTATCATAGGAAAACTTTGTTTCACTACCACATGGATGGCACCATCACTTGATTTTTCGTTCTCATTGTTCTATACAAGATATGCTTCCATCAAAAAATAATGAAACAAAAATTTCTTACTTTCTCCCATCTCAGCAGTGTCCTCTTAACTCCCTAATCACTAGGTATGAAGAAGTGAGTTCAGTCCTTCCAAATACAAAACAAATAGAAGTCCAACTAGGAAAATTTTTAAACATTTACAACTGGATTACTAGGGAAGAGGAAGACAAATTGATAGTTGTCTTGCAGAAGCATGTTCATGCTTTTGCTTGGAACTATAAAGATATGTCAGGAGTTCACCCTGATATATGTACCCACAAAATTTATACTGAAGAAGTCAAGCCAATAAGACAACTCTAGAGAAGACTGAATCCTGCCCTAAGGGATATTGTAAAGGAAGAAATTGAAAAAATTCTAGAGGTAGGATTCATTTACCCAATTTATGATAGCTAGTGGGTCTCTCCATTGGTTATAGTTCCTAAGAAAAATGGAAAAATGAGAATATGTGTAGACTACAGAGAGCTGAATAAAGTGACATACAAAGATCATTTTCCATTACCTTTCATAGATCAGGTGTTAGATACCCTTGCTATAAAAAGATACTTTTGTTTTCTTGATGGATTTAGTGGATATAATCAAATTTAGATTGCACCTGAAGATAAAGAGAAAACAACCTTTACCTATCCATGGGGAACATTTGCCTATAGGGTTTTACCTTTTGGTTTATGTAATGCCACAACAACATTTCAGCGAGCAGTTTTAGCAATATTTTCTGATCTAACTACCAACAGTGTTGAGATATACATGGATGATTTCACAGTGTGCAAACAGACTTTTGACTTTACATTGGAAAACCTTGACAAAGTTTTAGGTCGCTGTGAAACATACCAGTTATCCTTGAATCCAGAAAAATGTTTTATGATGATTAAGGAAGGAATAGTTCTTGGTCAACACATCTCTCCTCGGGGAATCCAAGTTGATCCAAAGAAGGTGGAAATTATCAAGAATCTTCTTCCTCCAAAAACTAAGACTAATGTCAGAAGATTCCTAGGACATATTGGTTTTTATCGCAGGTTTATTCCCAACTTTAGCACAATAGCCAATCCCATGTTTGCCCTATTGACTAAAGATTCTAAATTTTCCTAGACTACAAGATGTCAGGAATCATTTGAAGCTCTGAAAGAAAAATTAGTAACTCCACCTGTGTTAAGAGGCCCTAATTGGACATTACCATTTCACATACAGACTGATGCTTCCAATACTGCTATTGGTGCAGCATTAGGACAAATTGACAATGGTGAACACTATGCCATCTACTACATTAGCAAGAATTTGATAGGAGCTGAGAAAAATTATACCACAACTAAAAAATAATTCTTAGCAGTCATTTATGCCATCAAAAAATTTAGGCATTATATCACAGGTTATCAAATATTTATTCACACAGATCACACAACCATTAAATATTTGATGAATAAACCTATGGTAAGTGCAAGAATTATTTGTTGGTTACTGTTGCTACAAGAATTTCATATCACTATAATCAACAAACCAAGAAAAACTAATGTTGTAGCAGATTTCTTGTCCAGACTACAGAACATAGATGAAGGGGAATTAGTTGAAGATACCTTTCTTGATGAAAAACTATTTGCTATATCAGTCCAATCACCTTGGTTTGTAGATATAGCCAATTACTTGGTCACAGGGAAAGTTCTTCCACATTTCACTTCAAAATAGAAGAAACAATTAATCACATAGATTTCTTATTTTTAATGGATCAAGGGTATACTCTTTAAGTGAATTCCTAACCATGTGTTACGTAGGTGCATCCAAAAGGATGAAGTGTATGATATCCTTAGGGCTTGTCATGATGAACCCTCAGGTGGACACTACTCTGTAAAAATCACAATTAGAAAAGTCTTAGGGACAGGATATTATTGGCCATCTCTTCACAAAGATGTGAAAAAGTACATCAGGCATTGTGATGCATGCCAAAGAATGGGGAAAACCACTCATACAAATGAAATGCCATTACAACCTCAATTAGTTTTAGAGCCATTTAAGAGGTGGGGGATTGATTTTGTAGGACCTATTAATCCACCTTCTCAAGGAAAAGTGCATATTCTAGTATGCACTGATTACTTGACAAAGTGGGTAGAGGTGCGTGCTTTCAAACATGCTCGTGAAGAGAAGGTCATTGATTTCTTGTATACTCAGATTTTTTAGAGATTTGGAGCTCCTCGGTCTATCACCATAGACCAAGGACCCTAATTTGCATCCAAAGTCATTGAGGTATTTATAGAATTATATGAAATCAAACATAGAAAATCATAACCTTATCACCCACAAGCAAATGGCCAGGTTGAGGTAACAAACAGGGAACTAGAACAAATTTTAACAAAAACAGTAGCTTTTCATAGGAAGAACTGGCCAGATAAATTACCTGAAGCAGTATGGGCTTACAATACTACTTGGAAATCCACTACTGGATTCAGACCTTATGAACTAGTCTTTGGTAAAAATCCCCTCTTACCTATTGAATTTGAGCTACTAACACTATGCACAACATTGGAAATTGGAATTGAATTGTCACAGGCATAGACAGACATGATTTTGTAGTTGAATGCATTGGATGAACTTAGGTTGGATGCTCTGCACCAAACTAAAGTAATTCAGGAGCGAAGGAAATTGTGGCATGACAGTCACATTCAGCAGAGGAAACTTCAACAAGGATATTGGGCTTTATTGTTTGATTTTCGCTATGAAGACTTCCCTAGAAAGCTGAGAACTACATGGCTTGGACCTTACCAGTTTGAGGAGGTATTTGACATTGGAGTAGTCAATTTATCTTCTATTGATGGGTCATAGAGAAAGTTGGTAGTGAATGGACATCACCTTAGGGTGTACCATACACCTATGACTAAAGAGGAATTTTTGCAACAACTTGACAGTTTGGATACACAACAGGTGGAAGAAATTTCCTCTTCCACTTCAAAACAATCAGCATGATCATGGATTTCAAGAAAAAAAATAGAAAAATACAAAAAAAAATCAGAAAAAAAGCAGAAAACAAAAATATGAATAAATTCTAATTATGAATTCCTTCATGGGCATGATTTTAGGGAAATCATGATATTCCTTCATGGGCATAGTCAGAATCAAGAAAAAAAAAAGAAAAAAAAAAAAATATAGAGAGAGAAAAGGAGAGGTAAAAGAAAAAAAAAAGGGAAAAATAAAAATGAATAACTCAGCAGTGAAAACCTTTTTCAAGGCACTACTGAGTTGGTATGCATGAAAACTAGTTTTTTGGCATGCATAACCTTGAAAATTTCTGAACCATCATTGTACAAATTCACCAACTGCACTTGTTTTGAAATGTTGCAAAAATTCTCAACAGAACATCAACAAAAGTAGTCATATTTCAAAAACTTGCATTAACTTGTTTTAATCAGGTATATATTTCTTACATTTCTTCATTGTAAATTATTGATATATAGTATACAATAATTAACCATTAGCATAAAAGATATCCATAAGAGTTGGCATACTTAAAACATGTTTTGAGAATGGGAAAGTTGATTTTTGCCTAATCTTTAGAACAAGAATGCCAAAAATAGTACCTGCTATCTTCTTCAGACTAATTGTTATGTTGTCTTTGGATTAAAATTATCTTCAGAATGATAGCAGATTGTCACACTTCATCTTCAAAATGAAGCTTTGTCTTCGAAATGAAGCCTTATCTTCAGAATGAAGCTTTGTCTTCGGAATGAAGCCTTGTCTTCAGAATGAAGCAGGATTTGTCTTCGAAATGAATCAGGATTTGTCTTTAGAATGAAGTAGGATTTGTATTCGAAATGAAGATAGATTTTTCTTCAGAATGAAGTAGGATTTGTCTTCGGAATGAAGCAGAATTTGTCTTTAGAATGTAGCAGGATTTGTCTTCAAAATGAAGACCTGTCTTTGAAATGAAGTCATAATCTTTGGAATGAAGTTATAATCTTTGGAATGAGGATTTGTCTTAAAAATGAAGACTCTTCTTTGGAATGAAGTCATAATATTCAGAATGAAGTTTTGTTTGTGCAATAAATTATAATCTTCAAAAAGAACATTCAATGTAATATCTCCATGTGGCATCCAGAGAAGAAAAGAAATACAATCAAGTGAAAATTCTTTTGACGCATACGATAAAGGAACACGTGTCAGTTAGCATATGGTTTGTTTTTGCACCCATTGGAAAATACTAGAATCACGGAGGATGTGACCAACCGTATGCCACCAATTTTTGATGCCAATAAACATGCACGTGAGAATCTACAAAAAAAATAGAAAAACTAAAAGCGAATAAGGTGGATCTGACGGCAAGGACATTTGTGTAATCATTGATGGACATGTGTTTGAAGCAAAAAATTAGAAACGTATTCCACTCTTCTTTTTGAAGACATATTTGCTAACGCAAAATTATTACAAAGTACAGTGCTCAGAGATTACGGTTCATTTCAAAGAAAAAAAATAGAGAATCCCCTGCATGACACAGAAACCCTGCAAAGTTGCAAATGCTAAAAATAAGAGATCCAACAGAGGAATAGCGACATAAGAGAGCAGTTTATGACAAACCAAGACAGGAAAATGGGGCAAAAAACAAGAATGGAACCGGTAGACACCACCCATCTCCGAGAAAATTTAGAAGTGGTGCAGATTTTTGAAGATGGAGGGCTTATGCCATTTTTGGATAAATTAATGGGTCCTCTGAAGACTTGGCTGACATGTTCACCCAAACATTTAGAAACAACCGAGCACATGTTAACAGCATGACTATTGAGGTAAACCGTAAAATTTTGAGTCAAATTATTGAGCTGCCATTAGAAGGTCTTCCAATTTCTAGGTCTGGCAAAAATACATTGGTAAACACAGTCAATCAATTTTTGGAAGAAAATGATAGGGCACCTGAGTATTTAACACATAATAACACATGCAAGGGGGTAAAAAGGGCTAGCCTACAAGAACCCTAGGATGAAGTAGCCACATGGGTAATCAAATTTCTAACCTATGAAGGGCATTATGTACTATTGTTAGGGAATCACATAAAAATTCTAAATCATCTCAGACATGGTAGGCAACAACCAGAGTTTAGGGTAAATATTCCCCTATACTTGCACCAAGAATTAAAAAACATGGCAAAAAGATATCAGGAAGGAAAAGGAAGTCTTCGCCACCATGGTCTTATCAAACTAGTTTTCCAGCACCATTTTAGAGGAAACCCTAGGAGTTTTGAGAGGTTTTACTCCACCTTAAATGATGTAATTTTTGGAGATGAGGGTGAAGAGGAAGAAACAAATACTGTTGATGTTGCTGTAGAAGAAGAAATAGCTTCTACAAAAAATGTTGTAGAAGATGCTATAGAGGAAACTATAGAAGGTGCTACATAAGTTGTTGCAGAGATAGAAACATACCCAACAACAGCAGTAGAACACCTTGCTCTAGAACCTTCAACTTCACAAGCAAAAATACAAAAGAAAAGAGGATCTAGAACTGGAAGTAGAACAAAAAAATAGAAAAAGGTTTTGAAGTTACAACTGATTTTTTAGAACAAAAAAATGAAGCACCTAGCCCAACAGGGGAAGAAACAACAAGGGGAATAGAGGCATCTGAAATTGACCCCATAACCCTTGCTGTCACCAGAAAATAGAGCAAAAAGAAGTTTGCATCTAGAACTCGAAGGTCTACAAGACTCCACTTGAGATAAATGACGAACCAAGTCATAGAACAAGAAGATGGACAAAGCAGTCCAGATGTCACAGAGATACAACCAGCCTCTAAAAACTTCCTAGAATTCCCTGAATAGATAATTGAGAAAGATGCTGGGTAGGATAATATGGAGGTGGCTACAGTTCAACAAGCCATAGAAATCATAGATGCAATTATAGACAATTTCATAGAGCCTACTAAACAGGAGCAAATATATGTTGTAGAGGAAGAACCAGTTATTGAGCAGCCTGCTATAGCTGACTTGTTTGCATTTGATTCTAAAGTAGAAATAGAGGAGGAAGATATCACAGAGCAGCTGAGAGTAGCAAGGAGTGTTGTCAAGACATAGACCAGATGGATTTCAGAGAAAGAAAACATCATTGAGATGCAGGAAAGAAAAATTACAGAGTTACAATAGGAAGTGGCAGAACTGAGAGAGAAGCTGTCACAGTTTGAAAAATAGCCAACTGTATCCAATGATGAAGATGATTTTGCTCAACTTCTTATGGATTTATCTAGGGTAGATGAATCTGCTGAGGTAGACATAGGAGATCATTCTGAAGAAGAACCTTTTCATTTTGAAGATATGCCTTCTCATTCAGAAGCACCCTTTCATTCTGAAGATGCTTTAGAATTGGCAAAAAGCATAGCAGAAAACATTGGAGATGAGTCACCAAACATAGTGACGAGTCCAAGCGAAGAGCATGAAATAGATCAAGTAAGTAATCTTATTGATGTCCCTATATTTCAAACTGTTACACCATCAATAGAAGTAGCGAATAATGGGGTGCAAGTAGAATTACTATCTGATGACAACCCAATAGAAATAGCATATAAGGGGGTGCAAGTAGAGTTATTGATAGATGAACATCCAGTGGAAGTGGCAGAAAAAGGGGTTCAGATAGATCTGCTACCTAGAATTCCACCTGTAGTCAGACCACCTAATACTATGTCTTTAGAATAATACAATGCAGAAATAGCTAGCTGGATGATTAGGTATGAGAAGCTTGCCACTAAAACTAAAAATTTTAAAGTAGAAGCAAAACATCTAGAAGCCAAGGAAACATAAATTTAGGCATTGAAAGAAAAGGTGTCTGATTTATGTCAAATTGCTGATTTTTTAGTCCAATTTAGACGGCCAGCTAGATTCTACAGTCTTATTCTGAAGGAGAAATACCTCAGATGGTAGGTCATGAGGATTAGTTTAAATATTTCATATAAATTGGACACCACTGCAGATTTCCTGGAAGCATGCTTTGACAGCCCTTTTGAGCAAAAAAAATCTCCTATGTGAGTTGTTTTTACATAGTTTATTTATTTCGAAAGAAGTAGAGTTTCATCCACAGATATACATTGGAGATGTTCAATTGAGGGCATTCATGTCCACCTTGCTAAATCAGTTTTATTGGGACTAAGAAAAGAAGCAGAATAAGGATATTGTAACCAAATCTGAATTATTAATCAGAGCAATTCATCCAAATCACCCCATTATTACAAGACAACACTTCACCATGATGAACAGGGATGATGTGAAGATAATGTACTTGATAAACTTAAGGGACTGCGTGAACAGATTCCACAATTTTTGTAATGACAATTTCTTTCCAGGATTATTAGTTTGTAGAAACAGATGGGCTGAAATTCCCATGTCTTTGCAGAAAAGAGAACCCATTTCCCCCATCAACTTAGAATAGTCCAGAAGAAGGGCAGGAGTCATAAATTTGATTGAACTCATGCAACATAATTGGATAGGTCTCAGATTTAGGCCTCCAACCATCATCACTCCAGTGCTATTCTACTTTGAAGATGATGCCCAACCTGATGAACAATTTGAAGAATGGCTCAGGGACCTTCAGAAGAATAGGGGATTTTATATAGGCAAGAAGTTGTTCTATAGGTCATGGAATTTGACCATGGACATATGTGATTCCATAGCCCAAAAAAATGCATGAGGACATGCATCGATATAAGTTGAGGGGGAAATGATGAGGCCTAGAAATGCCTCAATCATAACATGTTTTGAACACTAAAATTTCCTATAAACTCTTATGTTTAATATAATATGCTAGTTAAGTTGATTCAATATGTTGTGTATTAACTATTTGCATGATGAATGTATTTGAAGTACTATATTCTAATTTTTACAGCTTTTTGTATAAGTTTTATGTTGTTTTGTTATGACTTGCTAAAATGAGATATGCTTAGATTAATAGAAGAACTTCACTAATCATGTTTTGATATGTCTCAAGCATTCATTTTACCTAAATCTGGCAATAGTTCAAGGAAACTGTTATTGTGCAGCAAAAACTGGGTTTTCCTATGCAAATTCCAGCCAGCTGCCAATGAATGGCAAGGCATGGAATTCACATGTGGAAAGAGATGAAGACCATTGGGATCTGATCTTGAGAAGTAACCCACATGAGAAATGTAGAGGAAATCATTTAAGGAGCCCACATTTGTTCATTTCGAAGTCTCTTCAGAATGAACAGATATCTTCGGAATGAGAAAACACAATGTCTTCAAAATGAGCGGATCTTCGCAATGAGAACTGTAGTGTCTTCAGAATGAGCAGATATTCAAAATGAGAACTGTAGTGTCTTCAAAATGAGTAGATATTAAGAATAAGAATTGTAGCATCTTCAGAATGAGTGGATCTTTGCAATGAGAATTATAGTATCTTTGGAATGAGCCACTTATCTTTGAAATGAAAATAGAATGTGCTTTTTGACTTATTGACCAAATTCTAATGCTGAAAAAAGGGAAATAAAGATTGAAAAGGATAAATGGAAATATCTCAGATCTGACTTTGTCGTCCTTGTCAACCAATGTCACCATTTATGGAAAGATCAAAATATGATCTTCTTCTATGATAAAAACCAAGAATTGCTGCACCATAATAGGATTAGATATTTTTAGCTTATTAGTAAATCTTAGGACATCTATAAATAGGGCTCCCATTTAGGTTGAACTAGTGGGAAGAGGTAAAAGAAAGAAAGTAATAGAAAGTAAGAGGAATAGAATAGAGGAATCAGTAATAGGTGACAGTTAGAAAGTGACTGTTACAGTCCTGTAATAGTTTCCAGTAGCATTATTGTAATCATGTTTCTGAATCAATAAAAATATATTGTTTCTATTTCATATTGCTTGTAAATGAGTGTGATTAAGATCTAAAGAGAGACACTCATACCTTCTTCTAGACAAAGAGGCTAGCCACTACCAGACCTAGGAGGAGGACTAACAGTAGGTTTTTATTCTAATTTTGTTGTAGTAGAATGAGTTGTAGAACTTGTCCTTTCATTCCTTTGTAAACAACTAATGATATTTGCAATCTTAGTTTATTTTATGTTTTATAATTAATTATTTGGTTGTAATCCCCACTTTCAGCAAAGCTTTCAATTTATTGTAGACTTTCATTCCCAGAATTTACTATTTTTTGTAATTTCTTGCATTTTATGTTTTGATGTCAACCCCTGCACAGAATATTGACAACCTTCTATTACAGAGCCTTGACAGTTTTCATTTCCACATTAGAATTAGATTTTCATTACTGCAAAAGTAATTAGATTTTCCTTCTGCAATTAGAATCAGACATTCAATTTTGCAATTGTTATTTATGCAACATAATTAGGTCTCATTTTGCAATTGTAATTAGGACCTAATTTCTACAGTTAATGATTAGTTTCCAATTCTGCAACTTAAACCTGTTGCTCTAAAACCCCCCACACAATTGGTTTCACCAATAAAACTTGTTGCTCTAGATTGACCTAAGTTATAGCCCTGTTTGCACCTTCTTCCACAAATAGCCTTGTACACAGCCTTGGATTGAAAAATTCATTGAGAATTAATGATTTGTATAACAACAATGCATCACCCTAGTTGGCGTGTTTCAGATGATCGTGGATTCGAGAGAACCTATCCTGAGGTCGTTCAATCTAGATCATGTGGATTCCTGGCTTCAAGTTAGAGCTTGCACGCTCCATCATGGATTGCAATAGTGTTTTGACTTGAATGGTTGTCATATCACCAAAAATGTCTTGCGGGATTAGTGACCCCAGGGAGGCCATAGTGTTTGTAAAATTATTTGATGACCGAGGGAGTGCCTCGATGTCATACTATTCAATCTTTGCTAGGAATTTGTCCACAAGGGCTTTGTATGCCTGCATAACTAGGCATTTACAATGGAATACCCCTTTGAATTGATTGACAATTAGCAGTGAATCACCAAAGATGTTCAATCGCTTGATGTTCATGGTGATTATTGTCTAAAGAACTATGAGCAAGGCT